>JAECUM010035249.1:0-11423 GCA_016617855.1 Megalonaias nervosa
GTTGTCAAGCTCACTAATGCATGTGTTAGTATATCACCAATGTGTCTGACTTGTCTAGCTTACTAATGCATCTGTGTGTTAATATATCCCTAATGTATGTAACTTTAGTCAAGCTCACTTGCATCAGTGTGTTAATATATCACCAATGTATCTGACTGTTGTCAAGCTCACTAATGCATGCACGTGTTAGTATATTACCAATGTATCTGACTTGTCTAGCTCACTGATGCATCTGTGTGTTAATATATCACCAATGTATCTGACTGTTGTCTAGCTCACTAATGCATGCACGTGTTAGTATATCACCAATGTATCTGACTTGTCTAGCTCACTGATGCATCTGTATGTTAATATATCACCAATGTATCTGACTGTTGTCAATCTCACTGATGCATCTGTGTGTTAATATATCACCAATGTATCTGACTTGTCTAGCTCACTGATGCATCTGTATGTTAATATATCACCAATGTATATGACTTGTGTAGCTCACTAATGCATGTGTTAGTATATCATCAATGTATCTAACTGTTGTGAAGCTCACTAATGCATGTGTTAGTATATCACCAATGTATCTGACTGTTGTCAATCTCACTGATGCATCTGTGTGTTAATATATCACCAATGTATCTGACTTGTCTAGCTCACTGATGCATCTGTTAATATATCACCAATGTATCTGACTTGTCTAGCTCACTGATGCATCTGTTAATATATCACCAATGTATCTGACTGTTGTCAAGCTCACTAATGCATGTGTTAGTATATCACCAATGTATCTAACTTGTCTAGCTCACTGATGCATCTGTGTGTTAATATACCACCAATGTATCTGACTGTTGTCAATCTCACTGATGCATCTGTGTGTTAATATATCACCAATGTATCTGACTTGTCTAGCTTACTAATGCATCTGTGTGCTAATATATCACCAATGTATCTGACTGTTGTCTAGCTCACTGATGCATCTGTGTGTTAATATATCACCAATGTATCTTACTGTTGTCTAGCTCACTGATGCATCTGTGTGTTAATATATCACTAATGTATCTGACTTGTCTAGCTTACTAATGCATCTCAGTGTTAATATATCACCAATGTATCTGACTGTTGTCTAGCTCACTTGCATCTGTGTGTTAATATATCACCAATGTATCTGACTGTTGTCTAGCTCACTGATGCATCTGTGTGTTAATGTATCACCAATGTATCTGACTGTTGTCAAGCTCACTGATGCATCTGTGTGTTAATATATCACCAATGTATCTGACTATTGTCTAGCTTACTTGCATCTGAGTGTTAATATATCACCTTTGTATCTGACTTGTCTAGCTCACTGATTCATCTGTGTTAATATATCACCAATGCATCTGACTGTTGTCTAGCTCACTTGCATCTGAGTGTTAATATATCACCTTTGTATCTGACTTGTCTAGCTCACTGATTCATCTGTGTTAATATATCACCAATGTATCTGACTGTTGTCAAGCTCACTTGCATCTGTGTGCTAATATATCCCCAATGTATCTGACTTGTCTAGCTCACTGATTTATCTGTGTTAATATATCACCAATGTATCTGACTGTTGTCTAGCTCACTAATGCATGCATGTGTTAGTATATCACCAATGTATCTGACTTGTTTAGCTCACTGATGCATCTGTGTGTTAATATATCACCAATGTATCTGACTTTAGTCAAGCTCACTTGCATCTGAGTGTTAGTATATCACCAATGTATCTGACTTGTCTAGCTCACTGATGCATCTGTGTGTTAATATATCACCAATGTATCTGACTGTTGTCTAGCTCACTTGCATCTGAGTTTTAACATATCACCAATGTATCTGACTTGTCTAGCTCACTAATGCAGGCATGTGTTAGTATATCACCAATGTATCTGACTGTTTTCAAGCTCACTAATGCATCTGTGTATTAATATATCACCAATGTATCTGACTTGTCTAGCTCACTAATGCGTGCATGTGTTAGTATATCACCAATGTATCTGACTTGTCTAGTTGACTGATTCATCTATTTGTTAATATATCACCAATGTATCTGACTGTTGTCTAGCTCACTTGCATCTGAGTGTTAATATATCACCAATGTATCTGACTTGTCTAGCTGACTAATGCATCTGTGTGTTAATATATCCCTAATGTATCAAACTTTAGTCAAGCTCACTTGCATCAGTGTGTTAATATATCACCAATGTATCTTACTGTTGTCTAGCTCACTAATGCATCTGTGTGTTAATATATCCCTAATGTATCTAACTTTTGTCAAGCTCACTAATGCATGCATGTGTTAGTATATCACCAATGTATCTGACTTGTCTAGCTCACTGATTCATCTGTGTTAATATATCACCAATGTATCTGACTGTTGTCTAACTGACTAATGCATGCCTGTGTTTGTATATCACCAATGTATCTGACTTGTCTAGCTCACTGATTCATCTGTGTTAATATATCACCAATGTATCTGACTGTTGTCTAGCTCACTGATGCATCTGTGTGTTAATGTATCACAAATGTATCTGACTGTTGTCTAGCTCACTAATGCATGCATGTGTTAGTATATCACCAATGTATCTGACTGTTGTCTAGCTGACTAATGCATGCCTGTGTTTGTATATCACCAATGTATCTGACTGTTGTCAAGCTCACTAATGCATGTGTTAGTATATCACCAATGTGTCTGACTTGTCTAGCTTACTAATGCATCTGTGTGTTAATATATCCCTAATGTATCTAACTTTAGTCAAGCTCACTTGCATCAGTGTGTTAATATATCACCAATGTATCTGACTGTTGTCAAGCTCACTAATGCATGCACGTGTTAGTATATTACCAATGTATCTGACTTGTCTAGCTCACTGATGCATCTGTGTGTTAATATATCACCAATGTATCTGACTGTTGTCTAGCTCACTAATGCATGCACGTGTTAGTATATCACCAATGTATCTGACTTGTCTAGCTCACTGATGCATCTGTATGTTAATATATCACCAATGTATCTGACTGTTGTCAATCTCACTGATGCATCTGTGTGTTAATATATCACCAATGTATCTGACTTGTCTAGCTCACTGATGCATCTGTATGTTAATATATCACCAATGTATATGACTTGTGTAGCTCACTAATGCATGTGTTAGTATATCATCAATGTATCTAACTGTTGTGAAGCTCACTAATGCATGTGTTAGTATATCACCAATGTATCTGACTGTTGTCAATCTCACTGATGCATCTGTGTGTTAATATATCACCAATGTATCTGACTTGTCTAGCTCACTGATGCATCTGTTAATATATCACCAATGTATCTGACTTGTCTAGCTCACTGATGCATCTGTTAATATATCGCCAATGTATCTGACTTGTCTAGCTCACTGATGCATCTGTTAATATATCACCAATGTATCTGACTGTTGTCAAGCTCACTAATGCATGTGTTAGTATATCACCAATGTATCTAACTTGTCTAGCTCACTGATGCATCTGTGTTAATATATCACCAATGTATCTGACTGTTATCTAGCTTACTAATGCATCTGTGTGTTAATATATCACCAATGTATCTGACTGTTGCCTAGCTCACTGATGCATCTGTGTGTTAATATATCACCAATGTATCTTACTGTTGTCTAGCTCACTGATGCATCTGTGTGTTAATATATCACAATGTATCTGACTTGTCTAGCTTACTAATGCATCTGAGTGTTAATATATCACCAATGTTTCTGACTGTTGTCTAGCTCACTTGCATCTGTGTGTTAATATATCACCAATGTATCTAATATTTGTCAAGCTCACTTGCATCTGAGTGTTAATATATCACCAATGTATCTGACTGTTGTTTAGCTCACTGATGCATCTGTGTGTTAATATATCACCATTGTGTCTGACTGTTGTCAAGCTCACTTGCATCTGAGTGTTAATATATCACCAATGTATCTGACTTGTCTAGCTCACTGATGCATCTGTGTGTTAATATATCACCAATGTATCTGACTGTTGTCTAGCTCACTTGCATCTGTGTGTTAGTATATCACCAATGTATCTGACTTGTCTAGTTCACTGATGCATCTGTGTGTTAATATATCACCAATGTATCTGACTGTTGTCTAGCTCACTAATGCATCTGTGTGTTAGTATATCACCAATGTATCTGACTTGTCTAGCTCACTGATTCATCTGTGTTAATATATCACCAATGTATCTGACTGTTGTCTAGCTCACTAATGCATGCATGTGTTAGTATATCACAAATATATCTGACTTGTCTAGCTCACTGATGCATCTGTGTTAATATATCACCAATGTATCTGACTGTTGTCTAGCTCACTTGCATCTGAGTGTTAATATATCACCAATGTATCTGACTTGTCTAGCTCACTAATGCATGCATGTTTTAGTATATCACCAATGTATCTGACTGTTTTCAAGCTCACTAATGCATCTCTGTATTAATATATCACCAATGTATCTGACTTGTATAGCTCACTAATGCATGCATGTGTTAGTATATCACCAATGTATCTGACTTGTCTAGTTCACTGATTCATCTATTTGTTAATATATCACTAATGTGTCTGACTATTGTCAAGCTCAACAGCCTGTCTCAAAATTCTGCCTTTCACTAGCTGCGCGAGATGGCCATTTTGAAATCATTTTTTTTCATCGGTAAAAATAAAAAAATGCCGAGAAAAAATTTAGCTGGAGGGTGGTTGGCATGGTCAAATGACAGAGCATGGGTACTTACCTTGGTTGAATTTAAAAATAAATCGAGTTCTTCGAGGCGAAATACACAACTTTTACTAAAGGCATCTGTGTGTTAATATATCACCAATGTATCTGACTGTTGTCAATCTCACTGATGCATCTGTGTGTTAATGTATCACCAATATATGACTGTTGTCTAGCTCACTGCTGCATCTGTGTATTAATATATCACCAATGTATCTTACTATTTTCAAGCTCACTGATGCATCTGTGTTTTAATATATCACCAATGTATCCTACTGTTGTCTAGTTCACTAATGCATCTGTGTGTTAGTATATTACCAATTTGTCTGATTGTTGTCAAGCTTATTACAAAATTGTTGATGCTGCTGAATACTCTACATGCAATTCTTATGACTCAGTGGTCTTAAACTAAGTAACAGAAATGCAAACAAACAAGTTTAGTAAAACTCAACAAATAGTTTACTTTCCTAACATACAAAGTGAAAATTTAAGATGAATTTATCAGTATCATGAATACAAATTCCAATTAATCATAAAAATTCTATCACAAGTTCAAAAGTAACTGAACACAACTAAATGACTGATTCCACTAGACAGATGCTAATATAGGAATGAATAATTCTAATGCAAACAAACTTATATACATCCCTACCAGACCAATGCTGCAATAATCTTTTCTTTAAAAACTCCATTGTCTTAATGAAACATTACTCTAAACTGCAGACATGATCATGTCTGTTTACTTACTTAGTGAATCAACTTGGAAAATATCAGGTATACCATTAATTTCCAAGGGAAAACCAATGTCTTGAACTCAAATCTAAGTAAATATGTTTATGAGTATTATCTTAAGGCTTAGTCTACAATCATGGACAAAAGTTAACTATGTAATATGTTGCTTACAAAATAACCCTTAAAATCTACAATCATGGACAAAATGTAGCACAATACAGACATACATAACAATATATACAGTGAAATGATACCAATTTTAGCATTACATGAATTTTGACACAAAAGACATTAGCATGAAAAGTGGTGAAATAAAACTGACACTGCAATAAATATGATCCAAGAGTAAAGGATTGTCCAAAATGATGTGTTTTACTGACAGTAACCTCAAGTGGATCTGGAAGAATTGCATCCAGTGAATGAAGCAATTAATCGACATATTTATAATTCTTACCCAATCACCCCAGTCATGCAGCATTTGTACCCCTCCCATACATGTTATAACCATAGAGGGAAAATGCTACAGAGTATGTTTGAAAATGCTGGAGGTCAAACAAAAATGCTGATGAATTCCAGGATGAAAAACAATGTCAAATAATAACATGCATGCCCTCTCCCAATCATGCCAGTTCTAATGACCTTGGAATAATATGTCTACCCTGTTCACTTACCATGAGCAAAATGGCAGAAAAAGATACCAAAATTTACTCATCTGCATTCTAAATGGGTTGGGGCAGCTTGGCTTCCCACTCTCTGGGTCCTAAAATGAGGAACAAAATGTGTCTCCAGTAAAATAAAGACAAAGTCTCATGATTCTTCTTGTAATGCCATTAAGCTAAAACGCTGATATGAAAATTCATTATATACTAGGCTATGATATGTGGAAGGTAATATGCCTCCATTATTATGATAAATTAACTTGATTTCAAATGAAAGGTTATATCCATGCCATCCTGTACAATATCAAAAAGATCTAATTTTATGAATAAAGCTATTTGATATTATGTGTACATCATTATGAGTAAAGGGATCTGATGTTAGGTCTCAACACCATCTGCCACATGTATTGTGTGGTTATACTTTTTTTGTACAAAATATTCCATTGTTCAGCTTATGCACATATTGATCTGTTTTAATGCACAAGCCCTTTGGGTCTCAGAAAGTCTGGAATGGTAACATTAAAATTCCTCTATTAGTAATGTTGTAAAGAAGTGTCATTCATCTGAGAGGGTTGCACCACTAACATTTTGACTCTGCTTAAGAGCAAGATGGCGGTGAAGTAAAATAAGTTATCACTCGGCTTCACAAAACTATAGCTATTTGCTTTCTACCTGTAATGGCAGTGACTGTTTGCTTTGTGGACAATTAATGTGATGTGGCAAAGCACATTTTTTGCCAATATAACTCTTATTCTGTTGTCATTAAATGAGTTATACAGTGCTCAACACCCTAATGGAAAGGTTAATTGCTAGAACATTTTGTCACATACTACATAGGCACTGTAGCAGCAATTGTGCCTCATACTCCTGTACGTTTGGCTCCCATGCAAACACAATCTCACCTAACTGCTCATGGGATGGTTGGTGATGCTCTGAGCAAATTCTTCATGATGCCTATTTGCAGTGCATTTTCAAGCTAACCCAGTCTGAACCCCATGGTGTATGTGCTAATGGTGTGTTAATTCTTTGTCATTATCCAAGTATTATTTTTGTTGATGACCAAAACAGCAAGCAGCACAAATGAGTTGTATAATCCCCATCAATCACAGGAATGGCAAGGTTGGTTTTCCATGTCAAAGTCTGGCTGCTCCCCTCTGACTCAATCTTGAGCAAGTTTCTAATTAATTCTGTGGAAGCCAACAATGATCAGAGTGGCTGTAAATCCCAATGCTTCAATTTTTGGGTCCTCACATTCGATGACATCTCTGGCAGTGAACATACCATATTTCATGTAACATTTTGTACATGAAAAAATTAATATTGTTTTCATCATGCAACAATAATTTGCAAAAATATAATCATTATTTTGGGAGGAGATTATGTATGAAAAAATATAGTACTGGACACTTAGAATGATTGCAAAATATTTACATTATCATCAGTATAAAATTCATATACATCAAATGTAAATGTACTTAAGCAGCTTGCACTGGTACATTTAATTTGTTTACATATGTGTGTATTAGAAAAAGCAAGTTAGAAAAATGAATGACCATGTCACTAACATCAGTATTCCATCACACACATTTATTCTTGCACCTTGTGATGAAATTAAATATGTCCTGATATGGGAGAGAGAGAGAGAGAAAGAGAGAGGGATTTCAGCCCTTCTTCATGCTTTTCTGTTTAATGTACCATTTTGCCCATGTTTAGCGGATGTAATGAATATTCACAACATTTATTTCCATACAGACTCTGTTTAGAAAATGAATAAGTATGTCATTGTCATCAGAATTCCATCACACATTTTTCTTTTTGCACCTAGTGATGAAATAAAATATGCCTGATATGGGAGAGAGAGAGATTTCAGCCCTTCTTCATGCTATTCTGTTTGAAGTACCATACTTCCCCCCATGTAGTGGATGTATTGAATATAACATTGATTTCAAAACAGACTCTGTTTAGTACAAAATCATCATGCCATTGTGGTACAAGGCACTAACATGCTTATAATAATGGAAATTATTTTCATTATGATTTATAAAACAAATCTTCAAACTTGAAGACCTGAAGTACTGTAATTAGTCATCAAATCCTCATCCAAATTTATATTTCTATGAAGGACCTGGTATGTGTCATTTTAACATGATTGTAAAGGTTTATTCCTGGTAATTCAGACAAACAAAATAGTCAAAGTTATGATAGTTATTTTAGCATAAAGTACATTTGACTGAAAATCGCTAACACCTTTCTTACATACTGATATTCAAGACCAAACTTTTCAAATAAAGAACAAAATATCAGGGAAAACGTTTGTGATGTATAAAACAGATTTTTATTATAGATCAGCTTTATTGTTGCATTGTTTTTGTGTTAGAAATTTGCATGTATTAATTCTCAAGAATTTCAAGATTAATTCTTTAGATTTTAGACTTCATTTGTCTGAAAAGTTATAAATGTTCAATTTATAAAACCAACTTCTGTCTATGAAACATTTTAGCACAAACAAATAATTATCACTTTCATGACTCAACTGCTTATGAAACTTTAATGGGTATGAAACATTGCATGAAATACAGTACAAACAAGGCAAGTTGTAGAAATCTTATATGAGATGCCATTCGTTGAATGATCACTGCTGTCATTTTGTGCACATGAGACTCCACTTTCAATTATTTTAGGATTGCACATGATCTGTTACCATAGCACCCATTAAAGTTAAAGAAGTGGCTGATTGTCCTTGGACATGTTATTACTGTTGCTGAGGGTAAAGTCAACGATGTTTTCAAGGGTTTGCATTGAATCCCAGGGATAATAATTACATGCATTAATTAATGTCCTCATCCTGACTTATCAGATGATTTCTTAATTAAGTATCAAGTATACTACTGCAATATATCTGGTATACACTGATGATCTCCACACTGGTAGGCATTGAAGTGGTTACCCAAATGTGTTGACCATGAAACTCACCACACAATGAAGAATTTCATCATCCATGGGATACTCTGAGTTGATGATGCTTAATATAGTTTCCATGGCATTAAATAGGGGCAAAGTTCCAAATGTCATGTGTAGTGTGGTTACTGAAGAAGCTTGGACAATGCAGACCCACTGTCTTGCACTTATAAAACTTGTGCATCTTGATCATCAATCTCAACAGTGACTGTATATTTAACATATTAACAAGCAACTTCTGTTTAACTGAGATGTGTATATCAATAGCTATTGGATGATGCCTTCACATTGTCTATGCTACTGTCCACCAAAGGAAAGAGCATGTGATTCCCCATAGGCCTCACCATACACAAGAATGACTTGTAGCAGAGTGTCGTTTTTACCATCAGGGATAAAGTCAGTCATCTGGTCAAAGAGCCATGGGGTGCTATTACATGCCAGGACATAAGGCGCTGTCTGTGTGCCTGCCCAAATATACATGTGGGGGTGAATCCAAAAATGAGTGAGCAAGGAGAATACTGAGTTGCTCAGGACAAGTGAGTATGATGCTGGCCCATGCAGTTGCCATGTTATATGTTGCCCTCATTCCAGGAATGGCAGCCTGAATTTACAGTTTTTAGCACATCTATTTTATAATACCCATTAGGAACAGTGAGGCATCGGAAGGTTAGTTGGGGTCAGGCACATGAGAAAGTTGTTGTTGCCAAGTGTTGCAGCCAAAACACTGCAACATCCCAGCTGAATGAAATTCCATGAAGCCCTACATGGATACTAACATCACTTGATCTAGATCCACCAGTCCAACTAAAGAACCTGTTGATATACACACATGCATTTTGCTTTAATAGCAATGTGAAAATATAGCACTTGCAGTGCCTTTAAATGTAGTGGTATGGAGACAGCACACGTCTGTGAACTGTTGCTCAGCCCCAAAGTGTTTATGTGGGCAGGTGTTTCATTTAAAATCAAATTAATCAACATCATTGGAAAATACATGTACTACTGGTAGTTGAGTCTAGGGAGGTTGTGGTCCATTGGTCAGACAATGCAATGCAGTTTTACCAAAATCAGTTGAACTTTGCCATCTGGTGTGCAACCACCTGTTATGGCATCAACTTGTAAGCTGCCAGATATGGTATGCAGCTTTTACCAATTCTATTTTTCCTACCAGGTGAGAAAGACCCTTAACCATATGTGATGCACTCTTTAACATTGTGGACAAGTACTGACAAGTGCTTTTGTAAATTGAGTTTAGTATAAATAAGAGTTCAGACAGGCAGCAGAAATTCAGTATAGACCTAGGCATAATATACATCTATGGCAGGCTATATACCATCCACACCTATTCTATGGGACCCCAACCAATACTCATTTACAGAAAAAAACAACCAAAGAAAAGCTGAATATACTGCACAAGGTGGGGAAGTCAACAGCTTCATGCATTACATTGCTGGAGATGTTGTAAAGTTTCATGTGACCTGGTGAAAACGTCACCATAAGAGTGCTTGGTATATGTGTGATTATGATGATAATTTATTAAATTTTAGTTTATGCACAACTTGAGGATCTTGAGTTATTGTAGGTACACATTGCCAGGGTTGCAATGGGGTTGTCTGATAATGACCATTGAGGGAGGAACTGCCACTGGTGGTGTGGTAAGATGATGTAATGTCAAATTATAAGGCTTAGTAAGTGGCTAACACTTGGATAGGGGTGTTGTACATGTACCTTCAAACTGAGAGGCAGACCTGGGAATTATGCAAGAAACTGTTATTAGCCTCTTGCTGTCTTCATGGGGCTTGTTGAAAAGGGGGGGGGGAGGCATGAGCAGAACTATTCCCATTGGTTGGCATTGGCAGCAGAATTCAAAGAGCCAACCAAATTAGATAATCTTACGTAACATTGCAGGATCATATAGAGTACCATGTGATCAGTCACTTCTCTGGGTTTTCAAATGTATAGAAATTAATGTAGAGTTTCACTTATCTGGCTTTTCAAAGATACAGACAATGGATTTTGAGTCTCTGCATCAAACTTTTCTTATGGATTTGTTCTGGGACTTTTCAAAGGTGTTCAATTCAGCTCGGGTGTAACGAAATCTCGTCGATTCCTTTGTTCAGGGCATGTAGCAGCAATGGTGTTAATGAAACGGTTCTCAGAACAGATATTAGCTAGTTCCCGAATGACATCATCAGACGTGATATTTGTGGTCAGCAGGCTGATCTACCGTTGACTTTATATATTGTGTTTGGAAGTTGAAATACATTCATTGAATATTAAGATACTTTCACGAACATTACATACATAAACTGAACG
>JAECUM010035257.1:0-24015 GCA_016617855.1 Megalonaias nervosa
GAATAATATGACTGGAATGCATACATGTCCAACAGAATAGAACAATCTGATAGGCACTTAGACGCACCCTGTAGAACAAAACGACAGGAATGCTTACACGTAAAATAGAATAGAAAAATATGATAGGAATTTAGACACGTCCTGTAGAACAATATGACTGGAAGGCATACACGTCCAATAGAATAGAATCGATCAATCTGATAGGCATGTAGACACGCCCTGTGAAACAATGTGACTGGAATGCATACACGTAATATAGAATAGAAAAATATGATAGGAATTTAGAAACATCCTGTAGAACAATCTGACAGGAATGCGTACACGTAAAACAGAATAAAACACTCTGATAGGTATATAAACAAACCTCGCAGAATAATATGACTGGAATGCATACACGTCCAATAGAATAGAAAAATCTGATAGGCATTTAGACACTCCCTGTAGAACAATGTGACTGGAAGGCATTCACATAAAATAGAATAGAACAATATGATAGGAATTTAGACACACCCTATAGAACAATATGACTGGAATGCATACGCGTAAAATAGAATAGAACAATATGATAGTGTCACGTGCCCCCTACTGAATTATTACTAACACCGTATAAGGACGGACAATAAAAATATTAAATAGCTCCAAGCCCCCCAGTCAGCAAGGCTGACGGTCTATGTGTATAAAGTATAAACATTAATAAGGTGAAAGGTATAACAATTTAATAAACTATATCACTATATTCAACAATTACAGGACAATTTTTCAATGCAATTGCCTCCAATCAATGCAAGACCTATCCAAATTACCAGTTATTTCATCACGCGAAATTAAATGTGAGAGTGTTTCCTTCCAGTGTCCCGTCTATGTTACTCATCTGTAACTTCCGCCTTATATCACTTTCCGGTACTTTCGAAACCCTTGTTTCCGTCACCGAACCTGCGCCTTCGCACTACCGCCTATTCTCCCATTCCTGCTCCTTCGTACAACTGCCTATTCTCTCGTGCTCTCCACGTATTCTCTTCTCTCTAATCTTCGGGTGGCGTCCTATCCCACCCTGAAAGCTTCCTGTGGATTAGAAGGGACGTACAGTTTTGTGCCCTTGCTCAATCACACGAGAATTAACACACTCTCACAGACCTTTCATCAGCATAATGGCAATTGAATCATTAGGTCAACTCATACACACACATCTAAATATTCCACACACTCTTGTTCTATAATAAAGGCTATAACAACAACAATAATATCACGACTTCTGATACATACACACGTATCCCTAATTCTCGATATAGTAAACTATCTACATCAACAATATTCCTACACATTTCCTACCTTACAAATCATAAAAACACATACAAATATAAATATGCCTAACTCTGCATAATCCACAACTATATATTCAAATACAAACAAGTACAAGCGCTAACACAAACTCACTATTAAATTCAGTTATGCACCACGATGCAACATCGTAACAGATTACACCATCCACTTTGATTTTATCCTAACAACGACATACATTAATCTTGAATATTACTAATTTGCTATACGCTACATTACGACATGTTGATAATTCAGCTATACATAGAAGATTACATTTCTACTAAATTAAATACACATAATAACGCATAAATCGTACGACACCTAGTTAGGAAAGTGAGACAGATTCGGGCGAAGATATTTTACACCAGACGCCTTTGTTCCAAATCTCGTCCGAATTTCCTAGAACTCCTTTTCCCGTTCTTTTACGAATGCACAATTTGCTCTCGGAGTGCAGTCTAATGTCTCCCAGCTTCTCTATGACCTACTCTTGCTACGTCCAAACATGCACTGATTCTTCCAAAATGAATGTAACAGGATAATGTCTGGCTGCGTGAGAAACCCGTCCAAAATTTGACCATCTTAGTTCTGATTGGATACCGGTGGTCTCTTTGAAAACACTGACCTGGTAGTAGCACTGATATGTTATAATGTCGGGTTTTCCGGTCTTTAAGCCTAAGCCGACCGGTGACATCAATGGCTAATGGCAAAACAAACAGAGTTTCTCACCACTGCGGAATGGTTCTCTTTGAATTAACCGCGAACTTGGCGGTGACGCAACGGTAAAGGCACGGACAGGCAGTTTCTTTGTTTCAGAATCGGTCTAAAATCTTAATATTATATAATACGTATTGACATTACCCAAAGTACTTTGAATTACAAATTCTCCCAGAAAACATGTATAACATGAGGTAGGAATTGTTAGCAAATTTTCTCACACAACATGAATGAAAGGAATTTAGACACAGCCTGTAGAACAATTTGACTGGAATGCATACACGTCCAATAGAATAGAACTATCTGATTGGCATTTAGACACACCCTGTAGAACAATTTGACTGGAATGCATGCACGTCCAATAGAACAGAACATTCTGGTTTGTCATTTATACACTGTAGAACAATGACTGGAATGAATACACGTCCAATAGAATAGAACGATGTGATAGGCATTTAGACATGCCATGTAAACTATGACTGGAATGCACACACGTCCAATAGAACAGAACACTCTGGTAGGCATTTAGACACGCTCTGTAGAGCAATATGACTGGAATGCATACACGTCCAATAGAATAGTACACTCTGATAGGCATGTAGACACGCTCAGTAGAGCAATATGACTGGAATGCATACACGTCCAATAGAATAGTACACTCTGATAGGTATGTAGACACGCTCAGTAGAGCAATATGACTGGAATGCATACACGTCCAATAGAATAGTACACTCTGATAGGCATGTAGACACGCTCAGTAGAGCAATATGACTGGAATGCATACACGTCCAATAGAATAGTACACTCTGATAGGTATGTAGACACGCTCAGTAGAGCAATATGACTGGAATGCATACACGTCCAATAGAATAGAACACTCTGATAGGCATGTAGATATGCCCTGTAGAGCAATATGACTGGGATATATACACGTCCAATTGAACAGAACACTCTGGTAGACATTTAGACACGACTAATAGAACAGAACAATATGATTGGTATCCAGACACGGCCAGCAGAATATAACATAATATTCTTAATTTAGAAACTTCGTAGTACCTATATATGTAACATCGTATCTGTGTTTCTTAATATCTATGTATGTAACATCGTATCTGTGTTTCTTAATACATATGTATGTAACATCGTATCTGTGTTTCTTAATACCTATGTATGTAACATCGTATCTGTGTTTCTTAATACATATGTATGTAACATCATCGTATCTGTGTTTCTTAATACCTATGTATGTAACATCGTATCTGTGTTTCTTAATACCTATGTATGTAACATCGTATCTGTGTTTCTTAATACATATGTATGTAACATCGTATATGTGTTTCTTGATACCTATGTATGTAACATCGTATCTGTGTTTCTTAATGTTTGATGTGTTTGTCAATTGACGTTTTTACTATCAATCTACATTGTAAATAGCAGACTTTTTCAATTAATTTATTTTTATCAGTAATCAATTCATGTTGGAAAAATATTAAAAGAGAAGAAAAGAATTTAGACAGTCAGAACTTGACATAATTTTTGTCTCAGCGCATTGCACAGCTCATTTGCCTGTATCCATTTATATCTGGAGTACATTTATACCCAGAGTACATTCATACATAAAGTACATTCATACTTAGAGTACATTCATGCTTAGAGTACATTCCCACACAGAGTGCATTCATGCATAGAGTACATTCATACTTAGATTACATTCATTCTTAGAGTACATTCATAATTAGAGTACACTCATAATGATGAGTACATTCATGCACAGAGTGCATTCCTGCACAGAGTGCATTCATACTTAGAGTACATTCATGCATAGAGTACATTCATGCATAGAGTACATTCATGCATAGAGTACATTCATACTTAGAGTATATTCATACTTAGAGTGCATTCATACTTAGAGCACATTCATGTATAGAGTACATTCATGCATAGAGTACATTCTTACTTAGAGTGTATTCATACTTAGGGTGCATTCATACTTAGAGTACATTCATGCATAGAGTACATTCATGCATAGAGTACATTCATGCATAGAGTACATTCATACTTAGAGTATATTCATACTTAGAGTGCATTCATACTTAGAGTACATTCATGCATAGAGTACATTCATGCATAAAGTTCATACTTAGAGTGCATTCATACTTAGAGTATATTCATGCATAGAGTACATTCATGCATAGAGTACATTCATACTTAGAGTATATTCATACTTAGAGTGCATTCATACTTAGAGTACATTCATGCATAGAGTACATTCATGCATAAAGTTCATACTTAGAGTGCATTCATACTTAGAGTACATTCATGCATAGAGTACATTCATGCATAGAGTACATTCATACTTAGAGTGCATTCATACTTAGAGTATATTCACATACAAAGTGAATAAACATTTAGAAGTACATTCATGCTTTGAGTACATTCATAGAGTGCATTCAAATACAGAGTACATTCATACTTAAAAGTACATTCATACTTAGAGTACATTCATGTTTAGAGTATATTCATGCTTTGAAATACATTCACACACAGAGTGCATTCATGTCTAGAGTTCATTCATACTTGCAGTATATTCATACTTAGAGTACATTCATACTTTGAAGTACATTTATGCATTCATTCTAACTACTTAGGCCACCGGAGCGGTCCATGAATGAATAAAGTATTCATTGATTGATCGTTCCGGTGGCCTAAATGGTTAGAGCGCCGGCCTCGGATGAGGGAGGTCGCGGGTTCGAAACCCGGTCGAGTCGTACCAAAGGCTTTAAAAATGGTACTAGCAGCTGCCTCATTTGGCGCTCATCATTATGAGGTTAGTGTTAGGGCTGGTTGACCTGGTGTTAGGACATTGATTGGGTGGGACATGATGCTACATGTCTGCGGCATGATGCCCCAGTGCAGTCTATTGAATTAAACTTGAACCATCAGGTCAGTCCATCCTACTGATACGAGTTAAACGTTATTATTATTATTATTGTTGTTGTTGTTGTTGTTGTTGTTGTTGTCATTATTATTATTATTATTATTATTATTATTATTATTATTATTATTAATATTATCATTATTATTAGCGGGACATCTTCGACTGAACAATTGGCTTTTGCTGTGGACGACTGCATCGTACAAGCTCAGTATCACCGTGACTGATACACATAACAACGTCGTTGGTCCGAAATATCTGACCGTTAATATAGCTAGTAAGTAGAATACTTCCGTTTCTAAACTGAGAATAATCCTTCCTAGGTTAAGCTTGTTGTCATCGGCTGGGGATTTAACATTAGTAAACCAGACAATTCCATGTGTAACTAAAACAATATCACGGATGGAATACTTTTGAAACACATAAGATTTTATCGTTGGTTGATCCTTGAATGGAATTTTTATGGGGTTAGAAAAAACACAGATTATAGTTTTACAAAGTTTATTATGATTAAATTCATATTTTGGGGTTTAAAAAGACTACGAAATTGTTAAAAACAATTGGTATTAATGTCTATAATTTTTAAGAGTTCACGCAAAGGAGTCATGTTAACGTATCACAGGAAAAAGAACACAGAGACTGAGCTAGATGTAAGTAAGGGCCTATACGGCACTATATTTCCCAAAATGTTGGTGAAATATTCAATTTATTTCAATTTATTTATTTTCATAATAACTTTTGTAACAATGAATAGTAAATGGCAATGTTTACTGCTGTGTTGATTTTATTTATATATTGTATCCAGTATGAGAGTTGGCAACATGGCGATGGTCGATATGGAATGGGGGACGCATGTGGGTGGGATAACGAAAGGGTTTTCAAGGTCCTAAATCAACATAGGATACTTTTAAAGAAGAATGTTTCGTCTTAAACTTTCTCTACAACAATCTTTCACCTAGGTTAATCCCTCAAGGATTGCTACAGTTATCATTGTTACCAAATAAATGTCATTATTATTATTATTATTATTATTATTGCAGATATCGACGATATTCCACAGATATTGAATGTTCCCCTTACCCCCAATCTGGAGGTGCGGGAAAATACCCCACTTGGAACCTCATTGATGACAGTTTCCGTCTATGATGCTGATTCTGCCGACACGCTGACCTATACCTACAACTGCCTGCAAGGAGAGGCTTTCAGCTATTTCGCCCTTGATCCTTACAGTGAATTTCATTTTCTTTTTATTCTTTTTTCTTTTCTACGAAAACCATTATTATTTTTAAGAAATTTAACTTTTCGTCTATTTTATTCGGTTATCCTCTCTTCCCAAATACATGCAATTTCATTCGATCGTCCTCTCTTCCATACGATTCGGCCGTACTCTCTTCATACTTCAATCGAAATACCCTCGGCCGTTTCCGTGAAATAGAGAAAGAAACCTGGGATGTAATTAGTCGCCATTGAATACTGTAATTACTTTTGCCCACATGGAATAATGTGGCGGCGGAAGGAGGCAAAGTCAGAATTGGAACCATCTCTGCCATTGCTGTGCTTGCATACTTGGCCCCCTCCGTCAGGGGCGAATCACCAAACACATCAAATTGATGTATATTCCTATAACTACTTTCAAGGTTATTTCACGACCCAACGGAAATGGCTTAGTGATATTCCGATTGTTCGGTACTTAAACAGATTCATGCACTCATCCTCTCGTCCACACTTGTACAAATTCATTCGGTCAAATATCTTTTCCGTACTTAAACAATTTTATTCGGTCGTCCATACTTAAATGCATTTTCGGTCGTCCTCTATTCAATGCTTATACAAATCCATTTGTTCGTCCTTTCTTCCGTGTTTATCGAAATTCATTCGGTCGTCCTCTCTTCATTCGGTTTCCTTCTTTTCCATATTTATCGAAATTAATTGGATCGTTCTCTCTTCCATAATACACAAATTCGTATAGTTGTCTGCATTTCTATATTGATTCAATTTCATTCGGTCGTCCTCTCTTTCGTGCTGATACAATTTCATTCGGTGATCCTCTCTTTCATGCTTATGCAAATTATGACGGCCATATTATTTTCGGTGCCAGTACAAAATACTTCTAATATTTTGGAAATTTTGGATATGACATAGATTATAGGTAAAGGTATAACTTATAACATAGATAGTAAGCAAACGTATAACTTCGATCGTTTCTAAATCTATAATTTATAGATCGTAGATATATGTAAAACTTATTGCATAGATCTTAGGTAACTGCATAACTTATGACATAGATCCCAGGTAAAGGTATAACTTATACACCTTAGGTAAAGGTATAACTGATAACATAGATTGCAGTTAAAGGTACAACTTATAACATAGATTATAGGTAAAATGTATAAATTACAGATCGTAGGTAAGAGAATAACTTGTAACATATCTCATATACTAAAGTTTATAACATCTTTATCTAGGTATATATGAATCACCTCGTTTCTCTCGTGAGTTTTAGTCGGTCTGTAAAGCCAGTTCTTTATCAGAGTTCAAATATACAAATAATGTTCCGTATGTATGTATGTAGGTAGGTAGGTAGGTAGGTAGGAAGGTCGGTAGGTAGACATGTAGGTAAGTAGAGGTTGGTAGGTATGCAATACATTTTACATCAGTCCAAATGTTTGTTTCAGAGGGTGTACTGAAAACAGCATACAAGTCAATAAACTACGAAACTATTAGCACGTCGACACTTTCCCTAACAATAACAGTGGGTGATCATAAGCATTACGACCAGAAGATTCTTACTGTTGTCATCAAAAACGAAAACGAGGCTCCATACTTTCTGTATTCTGAATATAACGTCTATGAACAGGAAAGGCACACGGTAAGATCTCTCAATTCTGCAGTGTATCGACTATATATTTTCTTTATATCAAGTTGTTTGGTCGTGAAATCCATTTGTACACATGTCTGTCCTTTCGGAAAGATATGTAATGTCGAAAACATCTAGTGTATTTTTAACAAAACATAATTTAAGTTGTTTTTTTTTTGCTTTTTGTTTTTTTTTTTTTATAAACAAGGGCTTTGCCTGGACTCTAAGAGTGACCTGAGTAATTCATAAATATTCATGTTTATCAATTTCCTGCACTAGCGAAAAGTGACGTTTTCATCGGTAATTTTAGGATAGGAGATAAAGTTTCCATAGAATGTTTGGGGATAAGGTTTCCATAAAAAAAATTTCATTCAGCCTTTAAATTGTTTGGTTTCTATCAAGCAAAAAAAATCTACGCAAATCAACCTATATGAAAAAGTGTCAATTTCACGTGAAGTTATGACATAGATACAGTTTACATTGTAATGACGAATTAGGAATATATACATGAAACTGATGCCAATATTCGTGCTTATAATTGTCCTCCATTTTTAAAGAGAACCTTTGTTCCTTCAGGATTGTTTAACAGCAGCAATGATTTTTTTCGTAAAATAAATTTAAGCTGCAAGGAAAATTGTGTATTTACGACAAGTGCCTTTTATTAATAGAAATTGGAAACAGCAATTTAATAACTTGGTAGATAAAGTTAAGACGTTAAATTTGATTGGTAGGTGTCTACGTTAAGTCGTGCCAATATGAATTTCGTTTACTCAGTTACGTCATTGCGTTACATACGACATTCTCAGGGTCTTTTTCAAAGACTTGCGCATAGTAAGAATTATACAAGATTTGCATTTATCATACTTTCTGATGTATTACATCGCTCCTTCTCTGCGTTGTTATCATGGTTTTAAATAGCTCCACTATATTTATTAAGCAAATAACTATTTTTTGTGTAAGTATAAATAGCAGTATTAGGTAAATTATTCCGCCTTGTGATTTACGTAGTAATGAATGTCAGGTAACGAATCAAACACTATATGCACAGTTCTTTACGCTAACAGATGAACGGTTAAATAAGAATAAAAAACTTGGTGGAGAATTTGAATGTAAATTGACTAAATTTTATACTTAATTACATTCACACGCATTTATCGCCGAATTTATTTATTTATTTATTTATTTATTTATTTATCTATAGAGTAACTACATGTTCCTCGACGTGAATACTCTAGCGAGAGATGTCGACGCGTCAGAAATCCTGGCTTATGGTTTGGATTGCGGTGTCTATACAGATTATTTTTCTATGGCTTCATCATCCGGACAATTGTCCTTTAAAGGCGTCTATGACCTTGACACCACTGGAACTCCATCTGACGTCAGGTGTAATGTCACTGTTCAAGATAAAGGCGGACTATCGGCTAAAATGCGGCTTAATATATTTGTTGCGTTAGTCAATGACCACCTACCTTCTTTCCAGTTGAGTTCCTACACATTTTATGTGGCTGCCTCAACTGCAGTAGGGACACTTGCATTCACACTAACAGCAACTGATCATGACACCAACACCGGTGACGTCATCACATACAGCCTGGACCAGAGTATGTTGGCGGATATTTACTTTATGATCACTAATGACGGATCGGTGTATGTATTGAAACCACTTACACCTCTTTATATCGGGGCTGATCTGTCTTTTACGGCGCGTGCAACAGATTCGGCAGGTCATGTTGGAAGTGCTACCGTGTTAGTTAAGGTTCCTGTTTCCACGACAACCGTTACCACAACAACCGACCGGACGATGTTATTCACCGAGTCCTATACAAATATAATCTGGCTTGTCCCAACAGTTATGGCGTTTGTCAGTCTGATCTTCCTCTCAGCCTACATGTTTTACCTCTGCTTTAAACACTCGAAGAGGTGCAGTTGTAAGGAGAGCTGCTGCTGTGTGCGTGGGTGAGTATACCATAGGTTGCTGTGTACGTGGTTGAGTATACCATGGGTTGCTGGGTACGTGGGTGGGTATAATATAGGTTGCCCTGTACGCCGGTGAGTATAACATAGGTTGCTGTGTACGTTGGTGAAAATACCCGCCATAGGTTGCTATTTAAGTTGGTGAGTTTACTATAAGTTGCTGTGTACGTAGTTGAGTCTACCCACCATAGATTGCTCTGTAAGTGGGTGAGTATACAATAGGTTGCTCTGTACGTGGTTGAGTATACCCACCATAGGTTGCTCTGTAAGTGGGTGAGTATACTTGGTGTGTATGTTGGTGAGTATACCCACCATAGGTTGCTGTGTACGTTGGTGACTATACCCTAGAATCTTCTTGATCATTTCAAATTGCTTATTTACACTGTCAATCAAACTTACCAAACCATCACCCCTCCTCTAGCCTTTATCTTAAATGCCATAAAAAGGTGGTGATGATCGGGATGGGTGGGGTAAAAGCAATCGGGGGGGGGGAGATGGATAAGGACCAGTCAACCAGAGAATTTCATGTGTAGGCGAGAAACGTATGTTACGACACATTTGTGTTGTTGTGGGACCTTTAATGAAATATTTGGAGGTTAACTTTAGCCCTGAAATCAAATAAGTACAATACTTCCTTTATTTCTTCAATTTTTAAAATTGTGATGGACTTGAGCAAAAGTACCGCTGCACAGTTTATTGAATTTTATATTTTAAATCTTACAAATGAGAGTTGAAGAGGCCTAGATAAATAATAAATCATAATGGGGTTTCCACAGAAGCAAAATCAAAATAATGATGAAGTTTTAGCATTACCTTTTTTCTCAGATTTCTCAAATGTATAAATGTCCGCTTTTCCAAATAAGTTAACAGGTGACCTCAAATATATTACAAAAGAGGAAAACCTTTGGATTCTTTGCAGAGTAAGGCTGGTTTCGTTAATAAACAGTCATCCATAGTAATTAGACAGAGATGCAGTCTATCAATGACTTACATAGTGACGATTTAAGTTTGCACAAATTATGCAACACTTTAATATGGAAACTGTAAACTGGAGAGGATTAGGGGGAGATATGGCGAATCATTATCTGATGATAGAGGGTACTTCAAGCAATATTGTTTATTTCTCAAGTATTTGTAATTTATCAGAAAAACATCTATTTGAGATATAGACAAAAATTTAAAGTGATATTTCTCTGCAAAACATTGAGATAGATTCACCTTTGGGTCCAGATAGAAACCGGTGGTCATAAATAATCGATATCCATCAAGTTAAGTTAATCCTTGGATCAACACAGAACTGGATGTCAGAGATTCCGTTATCAATACCAGTTATATTCTACAGAGAACCTAAAAGTCGAAGTGGGCCAACCAGTTGATGATGGTTATATTTTGGAGTAGTTTGGGGTTTTTTGAGTACTTAGACAAATAAAGGGTGGAAGGGAGGAAGGTACGAAGAAACGTAGTGCTACAGTGCTAGATACGTATAATTCTTTGTAATATAAACGTAGCATCAGTGATCATCAATAACAATATATAAACAATCTAATATAAGCATAACTATGAAAAATAAACCGCATGAAAACCATTTTGCATTTATATGAACGGCATATTGTGAACACAGGTCTGTATGGTGTCAAACGGGATTTGTTAAATTTGTTTTCGATTCTGCTTATAGGTGGAATGCACGCAGGCTGTTTATTCCCAAATTATACAAGAATCGACCAAATCCCATGCAGAAGCAGAAGAAAGATTCCTCTCGTGGTACACACACACACACACTCTCTCTCTCTCTCTCTCTCTCTCTCTCTCTCTCTCTCTCTCTCTCTCTCTCTCTCTCATGTATTTGTCTCAACATTACGGAAATGGACCGTTACATTATCTTCCTTGAAACAATGCGAAAACGTAGATGGTATAAATTTAGAGAATGACTGGGCATCTTATATAGACAAAGCAAACTTGATGATATTCTTAGAGACAGTCATTACAATCGACAATTTACTTTCATCAATAACTATAGAAACCTCACATTAAGCCAAAACGTTCAAACATCAGAGAAATATTGTTGAGACAATGAGACGCTCCCTGAGTATTTAAAAATTATCAGTGACTCGTCGACACCATTACTTTTCGAATTCCCCCACCGACCAAAAAATAATAATTCAGAATTAAAAGATCTATACAATAATGCCTTTTGTTTCCTTTTAGACTCACATGTACAAAAGCTTATTCTGTGTAGACAGCAGGTTAAATTTTGCGTTTAACGTTTCGTTTGCTTTTTCACTCGCCATTACAAAGGCTTGCTTTACGTAAACAGCAGGTTAATGTTTGTGTGTAATGTTTTGTATATTGCTAGTAGATAGGTAGAAGTAACACGGTCATTTTCTGACCAGAAGGGTATTTCGGACAATATAAATACTTTCTCCTCTATTCAATTGACCGCTCCGATGGCCAAGTGGTTAGAGCGTCTGCCTCGGACACGGGAGGTTGCGGGTTCGAACCCTGGACGAGTCATACCAAGACTTATAAAAATAGTATTAACAGCTGCCTCACTAGGCCCTCAGCATTAAGAGGTTAGTGTTAGGAGTGGTTGACCAGGTGTCAGGATAATGTAACTGGGTGGGGCATCATGCTACGTGTCTGCGGCATGACGTCCCAGTGCTAGACATCACTATAAACTGCCACACTAAAGACTTCGTAGTCTTATGACTGAAAAATTGTTCAAGCTACGTTAAAAATCCAAATCACACTCACCTACAATAAAAAGTAGCAAATGGCTTGCTGTTTTTTGCTGATGGTCAATAGCCGTTCACCTCATTACGTTTTGGTCGTTTTCTAGAAGATGGAATGAAGGGAAACATTCCCGTTATATTTCTGCCATCACACACACGAAATGTTTTACAACCTCTTGAATAAAATGTGAATCAACTTTTCAATGATGCATATAGTTACCCTTGCACTGTGTTACTGTGTTCTTAACTGCAAACGATGGCTTGATAATAAACAAATGTTAATGTCAGCGACTAGTTAGATACGTTTGGTCAGTTGTCGTTGTAGGTATAACGCCATTTTTCAGCACAAGATAGGCTATACATGGTGGCCAGTATAACTGGTGGAGTAATAACCCTGGAAAACCCCGGGAAGAAGCACCAACCCACGAGAAGCTACTGGCAGGCTTTCTCACGTACCCACGTTAGCCGAGGCTGAGACTCAAACCCACGCAGACAGAGGTGAGATGCCAGTGATCCGGAACGGTGAGCGCTTTAGACCACTCGGCCACTCGTGGCCCCCGCTTGGTCAGCATCATTTACAAATCAAAATACCAGGAAAGCCTTTCAGGCTTTACTGGAATATGCCCTGTGGATACGTCTGCCATAACAGAAAGTGCGAATCAGCCATTAACGGCCTACAAGCGGGAAAATCCTCCCAATTTTCCTTGGTGCACATCTTCTTCTTCACAAATTTCTGACGAAGTATCTATACCTGTATCTGTCATTAACCAACAGCCTGAACAAAAGAACCACGTTGTCTCTTTCAGCACATAGCCCATCAAGGTCTCTAGCCCAATCGATAAATATCACTCATATCACCCATCAAGGCCTCAAGCCCAATCGATAAATATCACTCCTATCGCCCATCAAAGTCTCTAGCCCAATCGATAAATATCACTCATATCACCCATCAAGGTCTCAAGCCCAATCGATAAATATCACTCCTATCGCCCATCAAGGTCTCTAGCCCAATCAATAAATATCACTCCTATCGCCCATCAAGGTCTCTAGCCCAATCAATAAATATCACTCCTATCGCCCATCAAGGTCTCTAACCCAATCGACAAATATCATTCATGTCACCTATCAAGACCTCAAGCGAAATCGATACTATCACTCCTATCGCCCAACAAGGCATCAAGCCCAATTGATAATATCATTCCTATCTCCCATCAAAACCTCAAACGAAATCGATACTGTCATTCATATCGTCCGTCAAGGCCTCAAGCGAAATCGATACTATTGTAATCAAACTTGGCATTCTGATATTTGAATTTACTTCTCCGTTTATAGCTTTGTCAGAATTTAGTTATGATTTCTTGATTGTATGGAGTCGGTATTATCAAGATATTTCTCAAACCGCGTAATTAGCCAGTTTCTAGCAGCAGACATCATAATGTACAGTATTCAAGAGAGTTAATGATAGCATGGATTATTTTCTTAAAATGGACCCTCCCTAATTTTTTCACATAGGGAATTCTCTAGATATTTTTCGGTTTACATACTTAGCAATTTGAGATAGGAATAATTCTGTGTTTTCGGTCGTGTTATGTGTTGCATGTAGTATTAGACTTTGACAGGCTTACTGATGTGATACAAACGTGAACGGCTTGCTGATTCAACTGTGAAAGTCTTACTGATACAACCATGAGAGACTTACTGATACAACTGTGAAAGACTTACTGACACAGCCATAAAAGACTGATACAACAGTGAAAGGCTTACTGATACAACCATGAAAGGCTTACTGATTAACTGTGAAAGGCTTACTGACACAGCCATGAAAGGCTTACTGATACATATGTGAAAGGCTTAATGATACAATTGTGAAATGCTTGCTGATACAGCCATGAAAGGCTTACTGATACAGCCATGAAAAGCTTACTGATACAACTGTGAAAGGCTTACTGATACAGCCATGAAAGGCTTACTGATACAACTGTGAAAGGCTTACTGATACAGCCATAAAAGACTGATACAACAGTGAAAGGCTTACTGATACAACCATGAAAGTCTTACTGATTAACTGTGAAAGGCTTACTGATACAGCCATGAAAGGCTTACTGATACAACTGTGAAAGGCTTACTGATACATCTGTGAAAGGCTTAATGATACAAATGTGCAACAAGCAAATAAACATGCAAGTGTGAAATTAGAGTGTTGTGATGTATAGTCATTATTTGAGTACAGGAAAATTATTTGCATTATTTGCGCATTTAAGAACATTTCAGTCAGCAACGACTCACGAAACAGTTGTTTCAAACCCAGACTCACGCAAAAATTGTTTCTTCTGCTATGTAGTGAAACCCCTTGTGTGCAACACTGTCAATCTTATAACGCCATCTGCTTGTTCGCAGTGTTACCCTTTATAGCCAGTTATTTTTATAAACGTGTCTTTTTACAATTTGGGGCTGCGTCCAGTCCCTTTCTCGTTTACCTTAAGGTCAATTCAGGTTTTGATATCATCTTTCTCGTTTACCTTAAGGCGAATTCAAGTTTTAATATCATCTTTTTCGTTTACCTTAAGGTGAATTCAAGTTTTTATATCATCATCTCGTTAACCTTACGGCCAATTCAACGTATTGGTATCATATTTCTCGTTTACCTTAAGGCCAATTCAACGTTTCAATTGCATTCAGAGAACACAGCTTGTTTTTGTATGACCTACAATAAATGTGAAAGGATTATTCTGTGTTACGTCATCTGCTTATCCATTTGTCTACCTGTTCATCTGTCTGTTCTTTTCTCCATCATTCCTTGCTTAGTTTTCCATTAACCATTACTTTAGTTGGATTTTCAGGCACTACGACTTAATCCATTACTAAATAATCACAAAAAATAGGATCCTGTTACCTATATTCATGCGTCATTGATGCTCCTGAAGACTGTTTGTTTGGAATCACTGTGTTAAACATTACAGCATGCAGAGATCCTTGTACATGTCTGTATATTGATCATAAGAAGTACGAATCAGGTAAATTCCCAGGTAGAGAGTGTTTTGCTTATATTACCCCGTTCTCTACTATTTTATGACATTCCAATGCAAAACTAATTGAACGTCTGAGGAAAAGCAACGCTGGCATCTTGATTTTCTGATATTAAACATTTTATATGACGAAAGGCTAAACAGTAATTGTCTTACAAGCTAGAATTTCCTTATAAATTAGAAGAAAAAATGATCTTTTAGAAATTTTAGTGGTAAATTAACACTGGTATACTGGCAAGCTATGCTGTATTCTGTAAGCTCGTATTTATTATTTTCTTCCATTCGAATTTACGCCTAGCCTGATAAAGCAAATTCTAGGGTGCATACAATCCTATTGTAGATAACGGAACCTTTTACTCAGAAATATGGACAAAAATAAGTCAATTCTAAGTTGTTGTTTTGTCTCTTTTTGGGGTTTTTTTCATACTTTGTTGAGGGGATTGGGAGTATTTAGCGTCCAAAGGTATCTTTTACGGTCTATCCCAAAACATAAACAAAAAGTTCTCAGGAATTAAAACAATAAGCAAATTATATAATTTGTATCCATCTGTGTTGTAAAATTAACCTAAGACAAAAAAACGCAAACCATAATTATTTTCCCCTCAAATAATATTCTTTGACAAATAAAGACAAATAAAGAAGTAATACAAGTCAAATCAAAATGTTTTTATTCTAAAAATAAACTTGTTAGATTCGCTCACTAATATTAACATTATTTCAGTGCGGAAACCTGCATGGACAAAATACATATCTATCTGATGGTAATTATTTTTTATTTCTACTTTAGAAAACCCTATCCTATACCCCCCCCCCCCGAATAACGAAAGAAACAATGACTTAAATGTCTACGCGTAAAGCTTTACTTTTGTCATTATGTTTAGGTCACCCAACCACATTAGAAAGGATAGATTATGAGGATGACGTTTCCATCGTTGACAGAGAAGGCAACCCTTCAGTGTCGTACATTCAACCCGCAAGTCGGATTGTGACTACACCTGCTGGAAACGATTCTAAGGAAACTTTATCCCGGTACAGACCAGTTATTGAGAGTCCAAGAGGAGCAAGTCCTAGGAGAAACAGCGTATCCCCACAGCCCTACGACTCCGTTAGTCAAGCGCAGTATGAATACCCCGTAAGGAACCACAGAGTTGCACCAAGCCCGATTCCTGAAGATGAAAGAGAAATCACCCCTTTCCAAATCAGACAACCCAGGAGGTAACTCTCTCTCTCTCTCTCTCTCTCTCTCTCTCTCTCTCTCTCTCTCTGTACACCATTTAAATCAAGCAATTCAATATACTGAATGCTGCATGCATCACGCGTCGAATTGAAAATTTAGCATAACGTGACATACATAGTTTCATGTTCTCTACAAAAACGTGTTTGAAGGACACTGTATTAAAAATGTTTTAATTACTGACTAAACCTCATCAGCTGCATGTACACGTGTAAGTTAGCTTTCTTTGTAAATGTTTTCTGACTCCAGTTGTTTTATTTTGGTAAAGTATCTACGGTAATTCTACATAAATATATGATTCCAAAAACAATAACTTTGACCTGTGCCTCATATCATTTCATTATGATGTTCGTTTCAGGTCTTGGATGGTTGATTCGTTTTGAACAAAGCTTTTGCAAATAAGAACAGCTCTAGTGTCCTTCTACAATGTTCCGAAATAAGCTTTTGTGTCCAGCTTCAGTCTTTGGAAATAAGTTTTTTTGTCCAACTACAATCTTTTGTGTCTAGCAATAATTTTCGGAAATAAGCTTTTCTGTTCAGCTTCAGTTTCCAGAAATAAACTTTTATGTCCAGCTACAGTTTTTAGAAATAATCTTTTGTGTCCAGCTACAGTCTTCGTATATAACCCTTCATGTCCAGCTACAGTCAGAAGAAAGCCGTTTTGTACAGAAACAGTCTTCGGAAATAAGCTTTTGTTTCCAGCTACAATCTTCAGAAATAAGCCTCTTTATCCAGCTACAGTCTTCAGAAATAAGCCTTTGTATTCAGCTACAGTCTTCAGAAATAAGCCTTTATATTCAGCTAGTCTTCAGAAATAAGCCTTTGTATCCAGCTACAGTCTTCAGAAAAATGCCTTTATATCCAGCTACCGTCTTCAGAAATAAGTGTGACGTCATTGTGTACATCAACATAAGTTGTCTTTCTATTTTAAGTCAGATATTGCCTTATGTTTTCATTCATAATACTATATTCTTTCCTTTTTGCTTACTTACCTGAAATTCGTTCGCCGTTTCTCTCATTTTTGTTTTGTTTTCTTTTTTTCCAATCTTTTTTGTGTTCTTGAAAACGATTTTCAGCTTGCTATTTTCCACGGTTTAATTAAGAAAGCAACAGAGTATTTTAAAACATTTTGCATTTGTCATATGTTTTGGTTTTATCTCAAAGTATGTTTATCTTTGCCACTGAATCATTGCTTCTGGTGACCGTGCAAAAGATTCTAGAACATTAAGTACGTTCCGTATGAACATTTTCGCAGTTGATTGTATTTCGGCATACAACAATCATTCCGCTTTTCTTTGTTTTACTTTGTCCACGTCGCTATTGTTTGTTATTTACATATTTTGTGGTAAATAAAAAATAAATAGCATAATAACTGTTGAGTAACAATATTGATATTTATAGATAATTTTGCATGGATCCTCCTTGGATTGAGCACACATGCTACATTTTGTCCGCTGGTTGCAAATCCAACAAAGCAGAAAAATGAAATCCAGACTCAAGTACTGAACAATAAGAGACCACACACATATTCTTAGGATGTATATGTCATTGTGAAGGTGTGTTGATCAAACATAGGGAGTTATTAATTAAACTTTGCTTAATTATACATTTTGTCTGTGTAAAGTTATTAAAAATCGAAATTACTAAAAATGTAAGTATTTGTGCTTTGACGTTTCTCTAAGCACAGATGAGCCCTTCATAAATTTAGTATGTATAAAGTTGGGAAGAGATGACTTTAAACGACTAAAAAAATTTGACTTTTTTAGTCGGTTCCTTCATACTTTGTCGGAGTAAGTACACCTTAATTCAGGTAATATTCGGAACTTCAAGAGATTTTATGCATAGTTATACCACACATGTCGAAGCAATGTTTCCTACAGGGAAAGACTTTTAGTGAACTCTGACCTTGTACATAATGTTAAATTCTCAGCTCTGCAATTTCCGAGTTACTGAAGTTGAGAAGATTCTGGAGATAAATGTTGTCGTAATTCTTCTGACACAAATTTCTTCATATGAAAAGCAAGGCTTGTTTATGATTATATCTGTAAAAAAAATTTAGGAGCCATGGGAATGAATACCTAGCAAATCAACACTTCAAATGAAATATCAATATCTAACTGGTTTATCTAAGGGTGCAAAACTTCTCAATTTAAGTTCGTGCATTATTGATTGTTTTCATTTTTATTTGTTTATTTCTTTATGAGTTTTCTTGTAATAATTTTGACTAAATAGATTCATGTTTGGTTGCAAACGTTTACATCAATTTTTTCCTAGTAACAAATGTGCTTAAACAATACAATAACCTTTCCAATAGATAAGGTCATATTACTTAAAGTAATACGAGAACTTTTAGAATAAATTAAGTGAATTAATTTAAGTGATATCTTCACCTATAGAATAAATCAGAATGCAAAGTTAAATTTAAACAGAATGCAAAGTTTCCTTAGGTCAGAATGCAAAGATACGTTTGGCCATAATTAAAAAAATCATTGTCGGTCAGAATATAAAGTTACTTTTGGCCAGGATGCAATGTTACCTTTGGTCTGATTGCCAAATTACCTTGGCCCAGAATGCAAAGTTACCTTTGGCCGGAATGCCAAATTGCCTTGCCCAGAGTGCAAAGTTACCTTTGGCCGGAATGCCAAATTGCCTTGCCCAGAGTGCAAAGTTACCTTTGGCCGGAATGCCAAATTGCCTTGCCCAGAGTGCAAAGTTACTTTCGGCCAGGATACAAAGCTACCTTTTGTCTGAATGCAGAGTCATTACCCTCTATCCTACAGGCAGTAAATAACGCGGGTGGGGACCATGGGTGCACCTTCTAGTTTTCATGAACAATAACTTTTCTAAGCATGTAAAGTGATGCCCTTTTGCAAGGTTAAAATAACCAACTACGCTTTCTGCCATATATAGCTCGAACAAAATTACTTCCGCTCTTGTTAGGGCCAAATCTCTAAATTTACTCATGGGAAAAGAAGTCTTACTGATAAATGAACTTGATTCGTTGAGAGGAAACACACGAGATGCAAGCAAAACCTACGATCTGGTTGTCAGTATTATGGAAACTTTGTGAGCACACAATAACATTCAGGGCTTCTCCACCTAATCCTCAGATCATCTACCTTTAATAAGTTCCTTCACATGGATATTTTGTAGATATTTGCATTGATAAGAACCAGAATAATGTATATTTTACAACCACATAATAACAAATTATTTTCCATTTTAAACCAATGGCGATGTCTTTTATTTCTTGCAATTGCAAATCTGGCAATAATTTATTTTTTTATTTTAATGATAGATTAACTCACCAGTGTAATTTTAAGCTTAAAATAGCAGAAAAGAAATCCTGTTCAGAGAAACATTTTGAAAGCTGAATTATTTAAATGACTTTTAATAATTTATGCAACTTGATGCCTCATAATGGTTCCATTGTTACTTTCATCCCATTCCTTAAATAATTGGCCGACATATCGGGAGTCAAGAAAACACACGGGTGGTATCAGTTGTGTTCAAAATTAATATTTTTTGAACAGAATATTCTGGTGACAATTGCCTCTTCACAAATGGTAAGCATTGCAGTGTTTTATTTTCGTCAATCGGTCGAATTCGGTATGCGTTTTGCTTCAGTATTGGTGATCGAACCTTATGTGCGCAGAAATGACCGACAGCATTGTATATATATATATATATATATATATATATATATATATATATATATATATATATATATAACTTTTTTTTTTTAAATGTCACCCTGGAAAGACAACTTCGATAATTGTAAGTAGAGATCACTGTATTATTGAATATAATCTTGGCCTTTACCTATCAGGAAGGGTTTTAGAGAGACACACACATATAGAACGTGTGTGTTTACGACAGACAGACAGACAGACAGACACCGTTATGTATTAGTCTGGGAGAAAAACATCAAGTGACTTATATCAAGCAGCAGTACACAATCACTAATGTGAATTGAGAACAGCTAATAACAAGCATTGGTAAATTACAGGCAAATACGAAAAGTGATGTGGTGGATTTGTAATTGTTACAAAAGAATAATGTTGTTTGTTTTATTTTCTTTTGGTTTTTTTTTAAATTAAAGAAACACAAGTTTGATTTGGAGATGATCACCAACATCTATAACAAATAAATGCACATTTGTTCAAGTGTGTGTGTGTGTGTGTGTGTGTGTGTGTGTGTGTGAGAGAGAGAGAGAGAGAGAGAGAGAGATTGCCAGGTTGCAATCTCGAAAAAAGTAATCAAGGCTAGACTTACTTTATGAAGGAATAAAAAAATTTCGATTCATTTTCGATGTTTCGATTTTTGCTAATGAATGGTTTATTTCTACTCTTTAACCTTGTCTTTAAATACAAAATTCGTCCAGCATTTCGCTATGAACCACGATAAAGCTTTGGCTGATTTTCTTGCCCATCTTTACGATCAAGAAGGACAGCTTTGCGATCAACAAGGACAGCTTTGTGATCAACAAGGACAGCTTTGCGATCAACAAGAGCAGCTTTACGATCAACAGGGACAGTTTTACGATAAACAAAGACAGCTTTGCGATCAACAAGGACAACTTTACGATCACCAAAGACAACGTTAAGATCAATAAGGATAGCTTTACGATCAACAAAGATAACTACAACTTTTAATTCTTTGGATGCTTATACGTATTGTCTACACAACTGTATTGACTTAATTTGCAATTGACTTAATTTTTGCAATTAACACTGAATAGAATGTGTACTTTTAATTTTGCTGTTGCATACAAAACCTAAAACTGCGAGTTACCTAAACGCAAGGCAAAACCATTTGATACCGCTATGCAAATAGACCTTGATTGATGTTTTGATAATTTTAAAACGTATGTCTGCTTGTTAACAAATTTGTTCAAATTTAACTGGGAGCGGAATAATGTGGAATATCAGGCCCGTCCTCTCCCCATTCTCGCGCAGTTTTATTTATTTGTTTTATTATTGGCTGGTCGAACTTTAGATTTGTATTTCTAAACTGTTTAACTTAAGAGTCGTCAGTCACTGCATTTTTCTATAACATTGTACGCAGTAGCTGAAGTCTTCGATACGCTGCCCTCCTAGTCAGTTTAAACAATATTTTGCGTTCAATTTATTTTACCCATGATTCTCTGCGATTGCTGTGAAAAGGTCTTGCAATGCGCGGGGACAAAAAAAATGTGTGTTTTGGTCGGTTCATACCGGTGTGAACCAAATTAATTCAAAAGAACCCGGCTAATCTGATTGCTGGACATCGTAATGATAAAACAAAAACTTAATGGATAGAGAAAAAAAATATCAAAAAGTATAAAAATACAAAATTTCCATCTATTGATGTTTCATAATGAACAACGATATATATCATTTGCGACATTAATAAATAATAATAATAATAATAATAATAATAATAATAATAATAATAATAAATAAATAAATAAATAAAAAAATAAATAAATAAATAAAACAATAAAAAATAATAATAATAAACATAATAATAATAATGATAAATAGTTTTAATAATAATAATAATAATAATAATAATAATAATAATGTCAAGCATGCGATTACGTGTCGTAATATTTGATCTTTTTTAAGACAAGAACATTTCTAACACCAGAAGTGCCGGATTTAGGCATAAGCTAAACAAGCTACAACTTTTGGCCTCACAGTCTGAACTCACAGTTTGAAGGGGCCTCTCAAATTTATTTTATACCAAATAGGGCCTCTGCAGCTTCCAATAGCTTAGATCCTCGCCATGTCTAAATCCGGCACCGAACACCAGTGAGGCTATGTCTCTACTAAAACAGTAAAGACGAGTTCAGAAATAGACACGTTTTTTTTTTTTTTTCTTCACGATCCAGTGGACTGCGTCTGACGTCTCTATTGTCTGAACATTGGCATAGGGCTGGAAAAAATAAACATAAAACATACGTAACTAACGTTACACTGAAGTATTTCTGTCTTGACAGTCGTGTTACGTAATGGAGGATTTGAATTTCATAAAACAGAGTGATCAAAGTGTTTAATAACTGAAGACAGGACAGCCAGGTTTTTATGCATGTATGCGTTTTGCAAATTTATTGCACAATTTGTGTTGAGGAAACTTTCACCCAAATAACGTCTCTCTGTCTCTCTCTCTCTCTGTCTCTCTCTCTCTCTCTCTCCCCCCCCCGTATACTTTTTATTAATCACATATTTTTCTCCATGTTCCATTTTAATTTTAAATTTGACTGAATGTTTTTAATTTCAGATTTTATTTTATCTGACGTCATGACTACAACTACATTTCATACTATATAAATAGGTATATGTTATGTTTGTATCTCTTATTATCTCAAAATGCGTGTGTATTAATGTATGTATTAAGTACTATTATTTCTGTGTTACCTGTAATTAATTATTTCAGTATTCATCAATCACATGAATATACTTAGAATATATATATATATATATATATATATATATATATATATATATATATATATCCTTATATATATATATATATAGCATATATATATATATATATATAATTCAGTTACATAAATATCTGTTCCAGCTATCTCCTCTATAACTTTGCGAAACATCATCTGACGTTGGCGTGTTTTAATTATACATGGCTCCATTGTTTGGATCAGGGAAATAATGTTTACTGACAAAACCTCAACTTACAGTATAAAATAATTGCGACAGCAAATCAAAGAAGCTTCTTCAGGTTTTCATGAAACAATCTTGGATATCTTAATACAATAAAACAGAATTTGAATTGCACATTCGATACGCATTGCTTTAACTCTGAATGGAAGCAAATAAGGGTGCTTGCCATCGGAGAAGGAGAGGGAGAGCAGCGTCATTTGTTTCACTACGGCTACCACACTACAGAACTACCATTTGAAAATAAGAGAAGCCCAAATTCACCATTCATGAGTGCAAGCCCACAACATGGAAAATTTCAAACTGTCCAATTAAATATTTTAAATATTTTAAAATTTAGATAATGAATGAGGAACAAGACATCGTATCATCCAATTATTATTATTATTATTATTATTATTATTATTATTATTATTTGCAAAGGTAACTTCAGAGTTCCCTTACTTGGTTATTATGGATAGCTCGTTGTCTGATTCGCGTAGTGACATTGATTCTCTCCCATCCTCTGCATCATCCACCTCTGCACGCTGTCGTTCGAGTTCTTCCTTCCTCTCATTC
>JAECUM010035258.1:0-13943 GCA_016617855.1 Megalonaias nervosa
ATTTTTTTATTTCGTTACATGTTATTGTAATGTAACACCGTTTGCAGGACTTGACCTTGTCCAAAACTGAGTTCATTTCTGCTTGACCTGATTGACTTTTTTATTTTATTTTTTATTTCATAAACAACTAAAAATAGCTTCATTATTCTCTATGTGTACGAGTTTATTAACCGAATTATTATTCAGGTAAACAAGAAGTGGTAAATATGCTGATCAGGGTCAGGGTTTTGGAGATTCCCAAGTGAATTTTATAGGCTATTGTGTTGTAAATAAACAAGGCTCATTAGATTATTCTTAAAGGTTATTTTCCATTAAGTAATGGTTGTTTTTAGAAATTGCTAATGTAACCTGAGGTCAAGCAGAGAACTATATTATCTTGTAACTGTGAAGATTTTACCAGTCGTGCTTTAACATCTAGCACTTTAAGTTGTATTATGTTGTGACCAGTTTGGGCTGAATTCTATTTTCTTCAAATTATTGAATTCAAGTGATTATTATCTCTGGAAATACAAAAGTGCTCTGACAAAATTCTTGGATTAAGACATTCATTGGAATTTATACTGAATTCAAACCTGGAATAATATTTCTGTGATTCAACAACAGACTGTTGACACATCAGTACTTCGTAGACTATAACAGACACGTCATCGCCTTCAAATTTGGATCTCTTCGGGACTTGAACTGAGTTTTATTCAGGACTTTTTATTACTAGGACTTGTGTCTTTAATTCTTGGATTATTTTTGGATTTAATTCGCAATACCGTAAGTTCTTTTTTCTCATTTTTCTCTTTGTATTCTAGGGAAATAAATTATTTGTTAAATTTTACAAAGCTTGTTGTCTTCACTCTTTTCTGTTACTTACTTTAAGAGCATAAACTCATAACTCTCTCTCTCTCTCTCTCTCTCTCTCTCTCTCTCTCTCTCTCTCTCTCTCTCTCTCTCTCTCTATATATATATATATATATATATATATACACACACACACCAGATTAAATGCATAACTATAATGGAAGATCCTTAAAGAGAGTGTGCAGACTCCATATGGAATTTAAGAAAAGAATAAAAGATACTTAAAATATTTCACGGTTTTCAGACATGTTTAGAGATTCAATTTTATACAAAAATATTAGCATATGGTTATGATAAACAGATCAAATACATATAAATTATTTTTTATTGTAGTAAATTATGTTTAAAATTATTTCTGATTTCTCAATTTCTTAACGTGCCATTTCCAAATGTGTAAACGTTTATAAAGCTTGAACAAAAACAAAAAAAATAATAATAACAATAAGCCATCGGAAAGCGTTTATTATAAGTAAAGTCTATGAAAGACAAAGGCTGTAAAATTCTAAATGAACAATAATGATACTACTGCTAATAATAATGTGTTTTATAAAGAAGCTAACATAGTTGAATACAGCTAATCTCCCTGTTCTAAATTATTGTATAGGAAATAAAAAGCCGCAATGACATGAAATTTGTTTTCGAACTATAGATATTTTGTAAATCTATCCAATTCTAACAGAATGCAGCTACATAAAACGTATATTGTTTTCGAAGTTACAATCATAACGAACTCATTCATTAATACCTTGTAAACAATTTTATTTAAAATACATGGAAGAAACATTCATCTAGGAAAGATCCTGTTTCAACATAAAGTAGCTATTATTTAGTCTAATAGCATGGAGACATCATGCAATCAGTATAATAACTACAAGTAATGGGTTCGGTTTAGAAACTCGGAAAGAAAGATAAAGAACATAAGCAGTTTATTCTTTTAAATTATGAAAAATTACAAGGTTTCTGTATCCAACAGTTAAGTCCTTTTAACGCTGATATAAAAGGCAAATTCAAAGTACAATAAAACCGACACATTACTTTTGGTATTTAAAGCACCGTATGTAGTTAAGATTTCGATAAGATATGAAATTGTAATGTTGTCCAGTTGATATATAACTATTGTAACACACTCTAAATAGGGTAAAAAAGTATCTATTATAACTTCATATCAAGACGAGAAAAACAATGTCGGATAAACTGCCTCACTCTGGCTTGAGGACGTTCTTTCCATTATTACTGAAGACACCAATACACAGTTGTTGTCATCCGATGGGTTCTTAAAAGTGCTAATTCTACAAGTAACTCTTCTCTAATAAAACTGAAAACCTATCACGAGGCTCTAATTTCATACTGTATGCTGGTGTTTTTATTTTCTAACATTACACAATTCCAGTTCGTTGGTTCATATTTCATACAACATACCAGAAAACAGGCTCTAAATACTTAACACACATAATTATTCCTACCTTTAATTATTATATGCTCTTTTTTTCTCCGTTAACTTTACATTGTCAGAATCGTGCAGTATTACTCAGAAAAACTCGTTCATATTTTCTCATACAAATGCAGTAACCTGTAATTACAACGCAATCATACCTGAGAATATCTCAGGTATTAGTTATATTAGGATATTTGACAGGGGCCATGCTACCAGACTAATCCATGCTGCCATGAAGTCGCGTAAATACGGTTCAGTAAGAATGAGGCATGTTCAAACGTACCTAAAAGAAATGGCTAATTACTCGTTTGAGAAATATGTTCCTAACACCGACTCCCTATAATAAACAAATAATCACTAAAATGTAGCAAATCTATAAACGGAGGAGTAAATACAATCCTTACATATACTAGGATTGCCTATTAAAATTAGCTCTCACTATCTTGCATCACAAAACATGATGAAACAAACCATAAATACAACATCAAAAATGAATCTGTTTTCAGCCGAAAGGCACATGTTCACATATTTCGAATAACGGCATACGATCAAGGAACTATTTCAAATATTGAGAACGTTAGCCTGATTGAAACAAGCAGCAACTAAACCTGGATCTCTTGTCGTTCTGTGGAACAAAGAAATGCAAGCTGATGACCAGATCAAAATGGTTTGGTTTGATTAAACTTACTTTTGTCGCAAATTGAACAAGGCAGTGGGGGTTGGTGATAGGTTTTTTACAACTTAGAAATACCTTTCCCATACAAAACATATACAATATGTCAAATAGCTTTCTTATAAACGTACAAACATGTGCAAAAAAGTAGACAAAAGTACAAAGGAATTATTAATTAAGCAAATGATGAGTTAGTAAAGTAAGAAATCGAGGGAGTTTCTTCAAATCAAAAAGTAGATATGTTTAAGTATTATTTTAATGAATTTATAGGAAATCTTAAGTTAAAATGATTTAAATCACGTAATCTAATTCTTGATTGGAAAAATCTGCATTTTTTGTCCAAATTCAAGACGTAATCATACAATGTTGCAATCGTCATTATTTACATACCCCCCCCCACGAAAAAGACAAACAAGCAAACTCCCCTCACAAAAAAAAATAAAAAACAAGCAAATAAAAACAACGTAAGATGATTAGGTTATCTACATAGACAAATCTCCTTTGTCATGCGTTCATTTCTTACTGATCGCTATAGAGAGCAAAAGAACATTATGAATATACTGTTATAATAACCAACTAATTCATAGTGTGAAATGTCCTTCTGCGAAAATTAGATTGGTACAAGTTTATACTGGATAACCTATGGTTTAATAAAGAATGGGAACGTGAACTTATATATTTTGTCAGTTTGGTACCATGCAGTTCTTTAAATAGGTGATAATCAATAAAAGCGATTCCTATAACAAAACGTCATTTTGTGGGGTGCCTTTAAACTCCTGCATAATAAGCTTCAATTCACGTACATTCATGAAATAACAGCCGTACAGCGACACTATGAGATGTGGAACCTGATCAATAAGCACGTGAGGTATGCACGTAACTTTTCTATCGTTTTCTGGGCTGGGGAATAATTTGTTTTACCTCAGTTGTTTTCAACGTCTTATAGTGTCAATCGTCAATCAGATGAAGCAGTGAGGTTTTTTTTCCTCGTATTTAAGCAACTAAAATATGTTAATGGTCATACGTAATCTAAATTTTAAAGAGTTAAACAGAATACAGTGTGGTTTTCGCGGTTTTCAAGAGCTCTGTTTAGAACATGTTATATAAGTATCTCATCCACGAGAAGTAATTAGCACCGTTAATGAAGAACGTGCAAGATAGAAACCCGTGCTAACAAAGCAAGCGAGAATAAAGTTTATATTATTGTGATTCAGTTTGTATTTGTTTCTTCAAATTTTATGGACATGTAATTATTTGAGCTGATATTCCGAATGAATTTTTTCTTCACATAAATCTAACCTAAGAAGCATCGTGTGAATTATATTCATTAGGCATCATACTTTTCATGAACAGTAGACAATAAATATCAAACAGATTATTGGACAAAGGAAAGGATTAAAATTCGAAGTATAGTTTTGAAGGTTATTCGTCAAGAACACAAAAACTTCTATCGTGTTAGCAGATTTGGTTTCAATCTATTTTCACAATCTGTCTGTGCTTTTATCAGACCATCGTTGACCTTTTACACGGAACACTTCTTATCAGACATATTATTCATTATTTGTCATTGCAAAGTTTATGTTCTATAAATGTTTTTATCAGGCTTTTCAACTGCGGTCATTGTATTCCAACGGTGTCTAGCTGCTTACATCCGCTGACAAGATCCACATCCACAAGCAGACTGATGTTCCACCTACTGGATGTAAGCTGATAGCCCCGAGTCCATTGTTTACATAGTGCCGCTGATATGCCCGGATAAACAGGGATTGGAAATGTTCTACTGTCCATCTTCCCGCAAAAAATATTTGGAGGAATTAGGCGATCGGAGACGTTCCACTTTATTGATTTTTGTGGATTTGTAACGCTACCTTTGTCTTCCCTGAACTGGTTTGCGTTAGTCTGTAAGAAATTACATCTTCTTTAATTCAAATTTCTCATGTCTTTCTCCTTGTTTATATTTACAAGCTTTATGTATTTTCTTAGATTAATCTAGTGCAAAATAAATTGCAGCGGTAATAATATATATTACATTTTATTCTATGCTAGGCCGTGAATGACTGGATTGTCCAAGGAATAATAAATTTGAGTGAATTGCCAAAAGTATTGTGTCATTGCGGTCGACATACATCGATAACACTGTGGCCAAGAAATTCGACCCGATATTTTGACGTTTGCTTGATCTAGTGGTAGGTTAGAATTCTAGTATGCGTTTAATCTTTTCGTCTTCGATTCTGTATGTGATTTTGCTTACCTTGAATTAGAGAGGAGAATTATGTTACTACTGATATATTCTGTGCGAATATACCCAAGCACAGCAGAACATGATCGGTAGTCAGCTGACATTATCGCGTGGGATACAGTAGGAAATCTGCTACTCCATTCTATTACATTTGTTGCTAGCCAATACGTTTGAGCATACAATAAAAGGAAAATCTACTTGTTCCCTGTGTACATGACAACCAGTTCGCTTTTAGAGTAATCATTATGCTTTTTCACCTAATCATGTCTTACACTCGCATGGATATGGATTACGCTTTTTCGGTACATTGAAAAATAAAATAAAAATAAAACAATAAAAAGTTTTTGTCATTTTTATTATCATCTCTTCAACTCTCCTAATCATATAAATTTAAGAATATTCTAAAAAGAAAGATTGCTGTGTAAGAATAGCGTACAAGTTGATTTGCCCATCCTAGACCAACATGTACTTTACGAATTTTCTATTTATAGCAAATATATATGGCCCGAGTCCAAGTAAACAGTCAGGTTATTTACCTTGAAACTTTGTCTCGCAGACTCATTATATTGATAATCAATTTAAATTTTTAAAAAAAATTCACATAGCTATTGCCAAGAATTCTGACTTGCTACACATCCAGGTTAGCAGCAAAAATAAATGTACATTTTTTTTATCATATAGTGTACTGTAAACACAGCATGTATTATATAGGTTACTTTTTTATGCTCAGTTTACGCTTTTTTGCCACTTATATTAGCAAAAACGTACGCTTATACCTCTCTTGGTGTTGGCATGCATGATTTCATCTCGTGGTTGAAAAACTCGCCACTCGTTAAAATACTGAACGTTTCATCCATATGGGCGGCCGTTTTTACATATATTCAATTCAATACAGACCTCTCTATTTATTTAAAGGTCTCTAATTCAATTTAGAGTGGCCTCAAATTCAATTGGAGACCACTACAATTTAAATAGAATGCCCTATATATCGATTATAGACCTCTCTAATTCAGTTAGAGACTTCAGTATTTTGTTTCGTTCTTAGACCTGTAATAATTGGATTGCAGACGTCTATAATAGAATTATAGAACTCTATAATCGAATTTAGAGACAACTCTAATTCAGCATATAGCTCCTTGTTAAGGTATCAATTCGACAATATTGTAGATTAATAATATCTCCTTCCCATACATTCGGTCCTACTAAACACTGCAAATGACGTGCAAAAATGGGCAAAGACGCGCAAATACAGGGCAAAGACATGAAAAAATGACACATAGACATTTTAAACTGACAATAGTGGAAAACATTTACTGTTGATGCAAAATTTATGAAAATAAATATATAAGAATTATTAATGTTTGCTTTGTCCATATGTTGATTGCTATTTTCCTTTAAATATCTATTCCACTCATTCCACTCAGTGAATTTTATTAAATATTCAATAATGCATTTTGTCCAAGAATTAGAAATGCTTGCTTTGTCTCTATTTTGATCGCTCTTTTCTTTAGATAATTAAATATTTTCACATAAGGAAGTTACTTTTACCTCCCGTTTTTCTTATTGACCAAGAAATGCCCTCGTGTAACTTTCTGCAAATATTTAATTAAAGTAAGTATTGAAATAAGGAATAAGACACGCAAAGACAGAGCAGAGGCGCCCGCACAGGGGTGTGTGTCCAAACATGTAGTGGTAAGCGTTTAAGGTTGATGGATTTAGGCCACGACATGTTTAGAGGTTAAATCCGAAACTTGCCCCTTCCCTCCTTTGCCCTATGTGCATGGGCCCAATGAGACAGAGCAAAGAAGGTACAGAAACGTTGTATCCTTACACTATTGGAAAATATTTATTGTTGATGCAGAATTTATATAAATAAGTATATAACAAACAAAAATAATTTGCATTGTCTCTGTGTTTATCGTGTTTATTTTAAAACATATATTTAATTCAATTAACCTAGTGGCAATACAAGGACAGAGAAATTTCTAAACTTATTTACTGGAACATATTTATTTTTGATATAAAATATACAGTATATGGTACTGAAGTACTTCTGTAATCCTATTATCACGTGTCAGCGCGTGTTACAATCACAAGTAGCAGAGTAGACAAGCTCTCCTTTAACTCAGTTAACTTAGCAGCATTACAATGACTGTTTTAAAATGTCCATTATAAATTGGTTAACTTTTTTAATCAATGATTAAGATTTTCTACTTTAGTTATATAGTGCATTCACAATTGTGTTTGTATATAATGTTTAAATACCGAGCAACACAAATACTACAGTTTTAAACTTCTGTGTAATTAACCAATAGATGAAAGAGATTATTATCCAATCAATTGTATACATGTATTCACACCTCTGGATAGCCATAGTTTAATATAAAATAGGGGCAAGGGGGGACTTGCTCCACCCCACTCCACCCCTCTCTGGATTTTACGTCTAAACATGTTTTGGCCTGCATCCGTAAAATTTAACAGCTGACCACTGCATGTTTGCCCCTCCCGCCCTGAAAATAATTCTGCGGGTGCCCTTGGGTGTGGCTGTCAAATTAATTCGGATAAACAATTGAATAATTACTAATAACGTTAAAACTTCAATAATCATTTGCTAATCACGTCGGCAAAGGAGATGATCAAATACAATCATCAACAAACGTCGTAATTCCTTAAGAATCGCGAACAGATATTCATTAATTTGTGCTCTGTATTAACTGATTTTTCATAGACACGTTATACATACTTTGAAAGTAATATTTTTCAGTCTTTAAATTGTTTAGAACTCGTTTTCTTTATGGATATCTCGACTATATATTTTGATATACTTTTGAATCTAATTTTCATATAATTGAATAAAGATCACTACACCAAACTGACTTACCCAAAGGACCTTCTACTGTGCTCGCCCAGCTTTGAAGAAGCTGGCATCTTCTGGTCTCGCAATCTGTTGGACTTTCTTGCACTTAAACAATTCAAGTGGCATGTGATGTACTCAGTAAAAAATAAGAAACGTATATCGAAAAGTCAACGGAAAGCATGACCATGTAGCGCAGCTGTTAAATGGTTCTCACATTCCTTATGAGACAAAACAACGAAAACGTCGTTGAATCTTGTGTGGACTGTGATGGGTATTGATTGCATCAAAACATGGATACCAAATCATTTTGTTCCATTGATCAGAGTGACTGAGAACACAAAAACAGATTCCGACCTTTTACAATCGGAAACAAACACACCGATGAAACAAATAGCCATTGGACGCAAAAGTGAAAGACAATACACCAACGAATCATAAACAATGCTTATAGCAAACCACAAATACTCCGTTTGTTTCAAACACGAATCGTATCCACTGTATGAATAGGAGTATGGCATTTCAAGCAATGACTGTTCCATCTGCGTGAATTCAAATGTGTCAATCATTTCAGAATCGGAAAATGTAAAGAGGAAAGCGTTCATGATGGGGAAAATGAATATGCTTAAGTGTGGTAAGCCGTTGTTGTCAGCGGAAATATTAAATATTATCGTTGGAGAGATTCCTCCACAAGAAAAAGTACCTACTTGGAAATAAGGGAAAATGTTTACATGGTGTTAAATAACGGGAAGAACATTAATAGAAAGGTTCAAGTAACAAAAATGAATATATCGACGACTGCGGCGCGTGGGAGAATAAGAAAAAAAAAACAGAGTCAAGACGCATTTTCTGGTCGAGAATACTGGAACAGGTTCCTGGAAATTAGCAAAATAAACGAATGATAGCATCCTTTATAGTGGAAAAGATAAAATGGAAGAAAGAATTTGCTGTTGATGGAACCGCAACCGCTCACAAACAAGATGTTAACAATGCATAGGTATTATACTTGTCTTAAACGGACGCTAACGACAGAAAGAGAGTAAGCTGGTTTGAGGGACTACCGGCGAGTTTGGTAGCGAGGTTAAACATTGCCATAGCAGTATACATGGTGATGCATGAGTACATTGAACTACCTCACGGCAGCTCCGAAGTAAACACCAAACCGTAAAAAATGATCCCAGTGCTTTAGATAAAGTTAAAGAATATGTAAAGTTTCAGAAGCCAAGCCACGTTTACAACCAAATGACAAATATTGATGAGTCGTCTTTGCTTCCAAGAGACCTCAAAGAAAGCCAAAATATTAAAAGTGTATAATGAGCGAAAGAGAAAAGTCAAAACAACATTAACAAACGCAAAAAGTGTGGCCGATGAAATACCGAATTTGATAGGATGCTGATTGAGAGCACATTTGTAATGCAAATAATCCATTCGAGGAACAACAAATCGCCGATTATCATATGCAACACGGATGATCAGTTGCAGGACCTGCTCCCATTCCTACAACGCAATGGTGGTGTAGTCGGAATACATTCTATTTAGGATAATATTCGCTACTTTGACGGTTTACAAGAATGATGAAGTTATACAATAAACGCTGAAGTACACATTCTAATAGGGCCTACCATGCTACATTGGGATGGACAAACATCTTCATATTTTAGGTTCTTTTCCCATTTGAGAGGAATTCTTAGCCTAAATCTGAAAGAAATTGAACTTTTGTTAGGAACAGATGATTAAAAGGCGATGACAAACGCTCTTAACTCAACGTTCCCGGAATCTCAACGAAGACTTAATGCCAAACACAAAAAGGATAATTTCATTTGGTATATGTAATATGTCATTTGTTCACTTTTAATGTTCATTTAGAGATATGAATTTTTATTTCCATCATTTTGCATTAAGTTATCAGTTTATCATCTCTTCTGACACGTCTTAAATTGTAGATTCATTTATTAATATAAGTCGTGGATTCTATTTAATATTGAAATTATATATATATATATATATATATATATATATATGCCACTGCATATATATACACCGCTATATATATATATATATATTAGGAAAATAAAAGTATAATCATCAATATTAATATAAATCATGCTTGTTGAGCCAATAGGTAATTATTACATTCTTTGTGCAACGATACATATTTTCAACGATATTTGATAAAATTAATTCAGTACATTTATATGTTAACACTTGAATTTAAACAATGCGATAATTCAAATATTTATATATTAAACAATTTCGGCTTGATAAATTCACAAGTATGCAATCGGCATACACTATATTATTGGACTTATAAAGAAAGGTCCACGTTCCTATTCCCGGGTACACATCTGTGCTACTCTATGCATACAAACGTGTAACAAATACTTAACAGACTATGTATACTAACGAGAATAGCTCAGTACAATACTATCCAAGAACGTGTCTGAACTCTCTTTACGTGAATCGTAACAAATAATTTAATTATCAAAGTTTATCATGGAAAATTTGGAGGAACTTAAATTATTATGAATTAAATCCAAAATACTCCTAAAACGTTATACACTAGTCCAAAAGAATCGAATGTTCCAAATGAATTCCATATCATCCAATGTATTGGTTTGCCAACAGTCCTGGTGTAACAAAATGGCATTATCCAGAACTCCTTTCAATAAATTCACACTAGCCCAGAATGATAATTTTGTCCAATGAGCACTTTGTAATTCCAGCGCCAAAAAAAGATATATTCCTCTCAAATAATATCTAAACACGTCATTACACACATCTCCAGACTGATGTTAAAACTAGAACATAGGAAGTAAGAACGAAATAAATGTTAAGATGTGTCCATTTATATACCCCCATATAGCCCTAAAATACAATTTTCTGCTACTCGTTATGTGACATGTCACAAGAACCCATGTCGCTAAAGAACCCACCTAACCGACCCATACAATGGGAAATAACTCAATTCTTCTAAGAACCCATCTGACCTCACTAGCCAATGAGAAATGACTCCAAACTTGTTTACACCCATTTATAGCTCATTATCTATATATAAAATCTACACCGATGGACAAAAAATTATCTACGTATTATCGTCATTATTGAAGATCACTTCTATTTATAGTCCTGGATATAATTACACACAATATATACAATCATGTACCAAAAGTTACACAAAATATAAATATACATAATATTTAATTACAATCAATATGCTCATTAGTTCACATTCATAAAAAGAACTTTAAAATGATCTTCATCCATGCAGTGACCATTTGAAATCACGTACTTTCATAAATGACGTCAACTTTTATTGCTCACGCGGCTTGTCACTTTTTACTTGGCAGAATATTGATCAGAGAAATATGAATAACATCACGCGAGGAAAACCTTGGTTTTGAATTATATGGCCAAACATTATTGTAGTACGAGATGTCTATTTATCGTAGAGACATTACTGTTTTAGGTATCGATTGTATTCGCCATCCGAAATTCTACCCCAAACCATGAGACTGAACCAAAGTATCCCCAGTCTCACAAAATATCAAACAATTTCTTTTTCTCACTGAAGTTGAGACTTTTGAATATTTTTCTTATAGCTTGGTTAGTAAAAACGATTCTTTGATAGAAGATTCGGTGCCACCAGGGATCAATTGCAACATTGTTGATTGTCACAATGTGTTACAATGGGATTGGGCACAAGTTCTAAAAACTTAATTCATCCTCTCCCTACATCATGCAAATACTTCAACATATTGTAACACATGGGCTGCTGCATATAAGGGCGGGCGGGGTGGGGTGGGTCACCTGCCCCCTCCCCTGGATTTCACCTCAAAACATATTTTGACCTACACCCATAAAGCTTAATAGCTGACCACAACATCTTTGCCCGCCAGCCCCGAAAATAATTCTGCGGGCCCCCTGTTCCAAAATGACAACAGCAGAACAATACTAATATTAAGAAAGAGAGAAATAGAGAATGACAGCAATCATGATTTGTTTAATTAATTTTATTTGTCTGTTATAATTTATATATTTCCATAAATGTTGTAAAACTCTGTATTTTTTATTAGCATCGTCCTTTCCCCAAAGCAATAAATCTAAGCTAACAGTGGGATATGGCACTAATCTTCAGCATTGTTATCATCAATTCGTTGCTGACTATACTTGGGAGAGAACATGAAGAAATTAAGAGTGGTTTATATGCTACCGCAGAAACAAAGACCGCTCCAGTAGCCTAGTGGTTAGAGCGTCCGCCTTGGATGCAGGAGGTCGTGGGTTCGATCCCCGGCCAAGTCATACCAAAGACTTACAAAAATGGTACTCACAGCTGCCTCGCTTGGCGCTCAGCATTAAGAGGTTAGTGTTAGGACTGGTTGGCCAGGTGTCAGGATAATGTGACTGGGTAGGACATCGTGCTACATGTCTGCGGCATGATGCCCCTGCGCTAGACATCACTATAAACTGCCATACTGCAGACATCGTAGCAATATAACTAAAAAATTGTTAAAGTTACGTTAAAAATCCAAATCACACTCACACACACTCACACACAGAAACAAAATGTGTGTGTCAACGAAATGAACACAATAAAAATAAGCATTTACTGTGTTTACAATCTGTCGCAATCCAGTATGAATAATAGGTATTTCTCGATGACTAAAATTAGGCATTTTACTGTGTTCGATATTTGGAAATAAATACTTTTTGCAAGCACCGTAAGCCATGCTACTGTTGGAATGTCAAAGAATATAAATTGTTCAGAGTCAGGGGAACGGAGTAATTCAATAGCATAGTCCGGAGTTGGCCCCCTTTTAATTTTGTGTAGTGTTAATATTTTTCCTTCTTTCGTCTAGATTGCAGACTTTCCCTTAACTATGAGGAGATTTTTAAAAATTCCTCAAATCTGAGGAATTCCTTAACTGCATTTTTCAAGAATAAATAGGTTTCCGTGTGTTAGATTTGACAATAAGTGCTTTGTACTTTCCACTAATTTCTACAACAAAGATACTAATATTGTATGAAGTATCGTAAAGAAAATAATATAACATCTGATCCTGTGGAGACGAAATGAGAATTTTAGTGTAACTCGGACCCGATTTCAATTGTCTTTTCTGTAGTCGGGGTTTTTACAGTATGTTTGTCGTTTGTTCGGCATTCAATTATGCCCTACTTCACACAGAACTCAGCATATTCATCTGGTTGAATTCCTTCAATTTCAGGCCGAAGATACCATTTTAATTGTGACACTTCTCCGTCCTTTAGTTATGTTAAGCTATCGGCCTTTAAGTGTCCCCCTATGGCGTCCGAAATTTATAAATATGTATGTACGTGTTTGTTTTTCAATACAAGCTCAATAAGAGTTTTGACCAAAAAATTTATTTAGATAATTATTTTTGTTAATGGGTTTCTCTATAGTTTTTATATTTTCGTTTTTATTATTTTTAGATGGGTCGAGCTCATATGGTCATATGGTCACTGACATAGTTAGGTCCCATTGTTTTCCTCCCCATTTGTAGAAAAGTTAATTATTTTTGATGACATGTACTTTCCTCCTCTGACACAAACGTCTTTGGCTGGTTTCCATGTCATTGTCCCTATTTGTTTGTGATCCTGGCCAAGGATCCTGCGTATGGTACGTGTGTATGTTATAACGTTGAAGTATTGCTATAATGTGTTCATGTTAGGACCGACCTTTGTTGAGTTGTTACAATTCATTTATTATTTTTATATTATTGTGAAAAAGTATATACATATATTGTAGAAATGAGTATTTTTGTTGGTGCTCTCCGGTCTCTGTCCTTAGCAATTCTTTTCAATCAAAGACGAGACCAGAGTTTTATTATTCTCTCTCTCTCTCTCTCTCTCTCTCTCTCTCTCTCTCTATATATAT
>JAECUM010035259.1:0-21866 GCA_016617855.1 Megalonaias nervosa
AATATATATATATATATATATATATATATATATATATATATATATATATATATATATATATATATATATATATAACAAGAAGTAAGGTAAATATTCAACTTATACAGAATTCTTATATATGTATTGCATGGATGATGATGCAATAGCCCTCCAAAAATAGCCAGCATGTATTGTCACTAGTTGTCTGTGACAAGTATCTCCAGTTTCATTAAATCTCCAATTCCAATACAACAGCAAGAGGCAAATGACTTGAAACAAGGACATCAGATACAAAGCATACATGTACTGTAGCATAGCTGCTACAAAAATATGAACTTATTTCATTATATAAGAAAATAAATTCTAACAGTACGAAATATATTTTCTATATCTAAACATAAAGAACATTTCCTTACAATTATGAGATGCTTTATTTCCACAGATATCAAACTGGAAACTACGTTTTTTATTATTTAAAATCGTATTCATCCATATATGAAGCGATTTTTATAGTACAGATAAAATGATTGATTGGAAGGTACTTCACTGATAAAACATCAGACTCCTTTGGTAGGAATTATAAAAATATAATATACTGAATATAAATAACGTTGCTATTGCTACCAGTAACCAGCTCAATTTTATTACTACCGCTACAATACAGTACCAAACTTGCTTGATACGTTTGGATATGAAATTAATGTGGTAGTTAAAAAGATTAATGCAAAATTTTACATGTATCTTCTACAGATGTGATTGTTTTCTATTAGAAGAGTAAGACACCACCCATCCACCCACCCACACACACACATACACACCCACACCCACACATAACTAAAAAAAAATTACAACTTTTTAAGGCTACTCACAGCTCAGGCTGTTGTAGCATCCATCCCCCCCACCCCACCCCCCGCATATACATCTTCATTTATCTGTGATTTTATCATTATTTTATCCTGTTTATAATATAAGTTAATATTGTCATGATGCAAAAAATAAATTAAAACTATATAAAGTCCTGTGTTTAACTTTTCATAGGAAATATTAGAGAAAAATAAATATTTAATGTAAACCGGCATTCATGAAACCAATATTGTTAGATGAATTAGTCTAAAACAAAACTTATCATACGGTTAGGCAATTGTAAGAAATAAAATACCTGGATTGTCTTGTTACATTGTTCTTATAGATCTATTTCCCAATCCATTTTGTTTTTCACTTTCACATGAATAAAACATGAATAAAAACAAACTTTTCACACAATTTGAGTTTGGATTGGACATACACTCGTAATTGCAATATCTGAGGAATTAAAACTGTAAATTCTGGATTGGCCGAGACACATTTCCTTTTGTATACTACATACATTTGTAAATTATGCCTCAAGAACGGTCAGGTATATTCCCTAGTGACTGTTCAAGAATTAAACCCAACAAACATTCTATTAATAGATTTTTATTCAACATATAGACTGTACAAAAATGCTCACTTTTTGGAGAATTTGTTTTGTTGCGGGCAATAAAATAAGTTGTTTGCACATGCTATGAGCAAAAAACCATGAAAAGGATTATATTTTATTTGCTATTTTGTTATTTCTGATACTTTGACCTTCACAAAACTATTATGTTTATGAACCTGAAATGAAATTTTAAATTTGGCCTGTTATCCCTAATATATGTTCCTCGGAACAATGGATAAAGTAAATTCCATAATTTAAATAACTTAATCACTCAACACACACAGAGAGAGAGAGAGAGAGAGAGAGAGAGAGAGAGAGAGAGAGAGAGAGAGAGAGAGAGATTCATAAGTTAGTATCTTCACAGAATAATATAAACGACTAGCCAATTTCTGACTGCAGTTGTAAGATATGTGAGCAGAAAGTAATAGCTACTTTATCAGCATGCAAGACAGTTTAATGTGAGTTACAGGCCCCCAAGTACTATTCCTCAGAGAAGACACAAGTCTGGGTTTCAGAAATTGAAGCCACACAAGTACCATTTTGTTACTTTGTGAAAAATGGGGTCATTATGAGAAAATGAAGGCCACCTGACATACCTGCTGATGATGAGTGGTCAGTGAGCAATCAAACTGTTGTTACAACGTCGTATAGACAGGAAATTCATAGTCTAGCCCATAAAACTCCTTAAGCTGGTCATTTTGGTGTCGATAAGACTTATCCCAAGATCCTGAATCATTTTTATTGGCCGAAAATTAAAAGTGATGGTTATAAGTACCATAGTTCTTGTCACACTTGTCAAATGGTAGAAAATCCGAATCAGAAGATATCTAAGGCACATCTGTAACCTATTCCAGCATTTGACCATTTGACAAGCCATTTAGCAAAAAAATGGTAGACTGTCGGTCCTTACCTAATATCAAGTCACTCAAACAATATTTGTTGACCATAATGTGTGCGTCCTCAAGATTCCCATAGGCTATTCCTTTAAAGAATATTAAAGTAAAATCTGTAAAAGTTTAGGCAATGTTTCTTAACACTTGTTTGCCTCCCCAAATCTGTCCAGCAATTTTATGTTTGATTATTTCCAACAATTTATGCATGAATTAGACATCCAACACTTTAATTTTTCTGCCTATCACCCTGAAAAGCATGGGGCTAGCACAAGACTGCCCGAAAACACTCTCACCTACCCAGGATACATGTATACATTTATATTGAATCAAACCTTAAAAAAGACAGTGATCATTAAAATCCTGCATTGTATAATTATCGAGTAAGATCAGGAGAATTTTTTCCCATGCTGATAATTATCACCAAACAAAAGACCCCATGACTACCCCAAAACAGCAAAAAAGCAGTCCCAAAACACCCTCAACTACCCACGATACATGTAGACAATTAAATAAAATCAAACCAAATAAAAAGACAGTGATCAGTAAAATTCTCCTTGTATAATTATTGAGTAAGATCAGTAGAGATTTTTCTCTCGTTGAAGGAAAGACCCTAAGACTGTCCCACAACACGCTCATCGACCCAGGATGCATATATACAATTCCAATAACTTAATGAAATATGCAGTTTTGGTGCATTCTCTCTCTCTCTCTCTCTCTCTCTCTCTCTCTCTCTCTCTCTCTCATCACAGATAATTCACCAAAGTACTTTTATATTGGAAAGAGCAGCACACTTAATAAGTCGGAATCATGTGTCACTACATTCATATTTCAAAAATTCTTTTAAAAGTTTTTTTTTTTAAAATCTTTAATGTGACAGAGAGCAGCTGAATAATTAGAACCCAAGGGTGTTATATTTATAATTTTAAAATTCTTGAACTAATTTATTATTTTTAATTGGTTTGATAATAGTAAGAATTACAATAAATAAAAGTAAAACCTCCTGTAACATTATGCCTTTTGTCACTGATTGCAAACCAGTTTTAAAGCTGGAACTTTTTTTAAAATTTGTTCTATAAATATATTCAAAGGTTGAGGTTCTGTACATTAACAATGCAGATTAAGTATTGGAAAACAATCGTACACTAAATCTAATACTTCTAATCGCAAGTAAACATTTTTATCTTAATACGAACATGATTTTCCACAATTTGATTATTTCGGCTTTTGCGACAAAATATGTTCCAAAATGAAGATTGTAATAAGAATAAGAAAACCTTAACGAATGCTTAATATTTTTAATGTCATTTTACCTATAAACTTTTTTTAATGTGATATTGATGTTGCTTTGAAATATTTTATTTTCGCCGGAGCTTATGTACAACAGCATCACAGAAACGATAGACGTCTGTGAGGTGCGTCAAAATGGGTGACGTACAATCCTTGCAACCAGGGGTCCTCTGATGAAAGCTCGTTAAGAAGAGTACGAGGGAATATATCATTGTCGTTTCTGATCCTTACTTTGCTAAAATAGCTGATGTTTCCAAAGTAATGAGAGATATCACTAAGAAGTAGATTTCTTAAATGGTTAAAGTAAATACTTAAGTGCGTCAAAACTAGGGTTGAAGAAGATAGACCACCCTGCTGTAGTGTATGCATTTTTGTTTTCGTAAGGTGCTTTAATTCACTTATATCTTCGAGAAAGCACGTGGTTTTAGAGAACGATAAAAACTTCGTTGCTAACGTACACCTTTAAAAAATAGACTCAAAGAGTTACAATGTTTATCGACACAATGAATGCCGTAAAGTCCAGTGGGGAGCATTAATTATTTCTGGTAAAGGAAAAACTTTAGAAATTTAGAGCGCCGTCTGTTGTCATAATGCCATGCTAATCTCTAGTATGCCATTATGACAACAGATGGCGACACGAGTTGGACAATAAAGACGATACTGATAAGACTTAGTATTTACATTGTTGCAAGGCCAAATCTGTATGAAAACAGCAGTTGGAATGATGTAATTGTAATGTGGCAAGTTTACAAACTGTATATACAACACTTGTAATAACTAACATAGCGTTTGCCATACGACAAACTACAGAATCAATTCAGTAGTTGGCAAACTGCAAGATGCAATGACGCAGAAGGAAAGTAGATCTAAGCACTTGCAAGCAGCCATTTACAGCTTGCATCCATGAAGAATAGAAAATTCATGACTAGAATTATGAATGTAGCACTTGCAAGCAGCCATTTACAATAATGCAGAAGGAAAGTAGCACTTGAAATCTGCAACATACAATACAATATACATGGACAGAATTATAAAAGTAGTACTTGCAAGCAGCCATTTACAATAATGCATCAAGAAAGATTAGAAAATACACGCATAGAATTATGGCGGTAATCCCCCTCCATAGAAAGAAACTCGGTATCAATCGTAGTGATACTTCCCAAACTGGCAAGATTTGGCGAAGAAAATACAGCTTGATACGAAGAATATATCCTCATATGAAATATATGCATTTAAAACAATACTTTGCATCGTTTCAACCATAGATGAAATAGCTGCACCTTTAATCCTGGAACTTTTAAATGAACAAAATGGAGAAATCATTTACTTATGATAGTCCCAGACCATTGTTTAAGTTGCTGTGAGTCACGCCATGTCCTCGAATCGTTGTGACGTCAATGAGATTACTATGACGTAATGTCAACATAGAACAAACACGCTGTTCAAAATGTGCACTATTTAAGTCCGAGGTGTGTATTTTTTTAATTAGATTGCGACGGAACAGGCCGAGGACGCTTCGAGTGAGTCACTTTCAGAGAGACGACATAGAAAATTATTCTACTCGCATCGGAAAGAGACGATGATATTCCGACCTTGCGTACGTTAGGAGGTTTTGCACATTGCCATATATGTTAGGTACAATCTCTTATGCAAAGCTAAAGGTAGCGTGCTATTATATAAACACAGTGACAAGGGAATATATTAAATGTTACAGCGTTTGGCTGGATTCTAATTTCTGTGTAATGGATCTAATCTCAGTGTAATGTATAGAGGATGTAATAGCATTTGGTGGGATCTAATTTCAGTGTAATATGTAGTGGATGTAACAGGATTTGGTCGGATCTAATTTCTGTGTAATGTACAGTATAGATGACGTGACTGCGTTGGGTTGGATGTAATTTTTGTGTAATGTATAGAGGATGTAACAGCGTTTGGTGGGATCTAATTTCAATGTAATATGTAGTGGATGTAACAGCATTTGGTCGAATCTAATTTCTGTGTAATGTACAGTATAGATGACGTGACTGCGTTGGGTTGGATGTAATTTTTGTGTAATGTATAGAGGATGTAACAGCGTTTGGTGGGATCTAATTTCAGTGTAATATGTAGTGGATGTAACAGCATTTGGTCGAATCTAATTTCTGTGTAATATATATAGATGATGTGATTGCGTTGGGTTGGATCTAATTTTTGTGTATTGTATAGAGGATGTAACAGCGTTTGGTGGGATCTAATTTCAGTGTAATATGTAGTGGATGTAACAGCATTTGGTCGAATCTAATTTCTGTGTAATGTACAGTATAGATGACGTGACTGCGTTGGGTGGGATCTAATTTCAGTGTAATATGTAGTGGATGTAACAGCATTTGGTTGGATCTAATTTCTGTGTAATGTATAGATGATGTGACTGCGTTAGGTGGGATCTAATTTCAATGTAATATGTAGTGGACGTAACAGCATCTGGTCGGATCTAATTTCTGTGTAATATATAGAGGATCTATCAGGAGTGCTCATTTCAAAGAAAATTTATGAAACGAATAGAAAATTTTCAATCGTTGGCGAGCCTTAGTGACCAAAAGATTAAATTCGACTCATTTCATACATTACTTGAAATTAACACAAAATACAATATTCTATTTATCATACTGATTTTATTTCATGAAACGACATAGCATTGATGTAATTGGAAATGCTATGGGATGCCTCAGTAATTATGGCTTACCTTTTATAATGCTATAAATTAATTTGTTATGTCTGATGTCAGACGTCACGATGGGTATTACATGTGTTACAAATAAGAAAGTCTATATGGTTATATGAATCAAAATAACACAGTAATCATGCAAAAGTATAAAATTATAGCGTCCCTTTCCCAGTAAAAAATTGACTCCACCGGAAAACACTTGTACAAAATGACTTTCAACCTTCAATTGTATGTTAACTGAACATCTAAGCTTCGAACATTTTCATCACACACACACACACAAACACACACACACACACACACACACACAGACAGACAGATGGATAAATGAGTGTTTCTGTATGTTACGATTGTGTAGAACAAACTATATGAAGTACAGCAGCGTCCCTACACTCGTTGCAACTACTGATTCTCCCCAACCTTAAGCGGCCCATCCAGCTATCCTTAGCCTGCAAGAGGCCAAACTGTTCCGGCACGCAGATAAATTTTTAGTGCTTGTTTCTGCGTACGTCAGTGAAGAGGGGGGGGGGAAGGTTCCATTGCGTAGGGTACCTACTTACAAGCAGAAAGAATACACCTGATTTTTCTATTCTTAAAGTGATGAACAAAATCTATTTTAAATTATCCCTGTAGTATTCGCACACCCACCCGTTCGTTTGTACCACCAACTAATTTTAGAAACTAAAAGCATCAAGGATATAAAAATGCACAGAACATAGATATTTCATTCATTGATTTATAATTTCTAACCTTATTGTCACCAATGGGTCCCTAACACTGTCGAATTATATGCTTTTTAACGCAAATGGATACTCCCGATGTAAAAAAGCAAATAGACTGCTCGCGGTCCATTTCCGGTTTCTCTAATAGTCAATTTCAGTACAAACTGTGTCGTCTGCGTCCAATATTTGCAATGTCTATAGTACAAGTCACACGGGTCATATAGGCATTCAACATCGACTATTTCAGTAATGGGTGTCATTTTTTAGAATTTGATTCTACATACCTTTAAGTAGCAAGTATTCACTTCATTTGGATTCGTATACATCCATATTCCTTTGGAAGGTCATTATTTAGACATTCCGAGAGATCAATATGGCAAAATCAATGTTAAAGTACGTAGACATTTTTGGACGAAATGAACCTAAGGGTGTGATCCTGTACAATCCGGATTGAATGTGGCGCGCTGTGATGTCACAATGAAAGCAACGCATATTGATAAACAAATTCGTACTACCCTCGATTGTGACGATTCCACTCTTCTTTTGACCAAGGTTTAGTACATGACCACCATTGTAAAAGTCCATAGCGATAGATAATTTTCGTCTGTAAGTTTCCTGGTGACAGTAAAGCATTCAATGATCAGGATTGAATAGACCTTGGTTAAAGAAAATTAGTGCTAAATTTTAAAAGAACAATTTATATTTAATTTAAAATGAGCAAATGCACATACATGCTCCATGTGACTTTTAGTACAGTTTTAATATCTCTAAAACAAACTGAACAAATAAATAGGAAAAACTCTTTTATATATGTGTTCAAGGCGATGTAAATCCAAAATTTACGGAATTATATTGAGATTTTCAAAGACGGTGAACCATATCATATCTGTTGCTTGAAAACACAGACTGGCCCAAGCAAATATGGCAACCATGTTGCTAAAGAATCACCCGTTTGATTCGAAACATCAACAACTTGACAGTGTTTGGCACCCTTTGGCGACAGTCAGATTAGAACATATAAATCAGCGAATGAAATGACTAAGTTTTGTAATATCCTTAATGCGACAGGTTTTAAAATAGGTGGTGGTAGGGGTACAAACAAACGGGATGGTGTGAGAATACTGTAAATACGCGCAAATATGTAATTATTTGAACCTGCATTAGTGGTTGGTGGCGGAAGCAATAAAATTGTCAGGAGAATTTGGCAGAGCCTTCGATAAATCGTCATCATTTATATCTCTTTTATTGGATTCATTATTGCTAGCATTCCGTTCAATATCTGTAAACTACTTTTATCTTTGAACGTGGAACTACGCGATAATACTTATCAGATAGGTATTTTTCTAATGATCTACTCGTTTCTTTTGTATTCCCTTTATACCGCCCTTTATCCGTATTCTCCACCTTTAAATTGACAGTGACCGATATGTTCCTATTAGCAACTTTAAGGAACTGAAGTACAAAACAGTACAAGCTAACTTGTGTCGGTATTTCATTACAGTGGGATACATTTGGGTGTTACGTTATCCAAACCAAACAACACCTCGTAACCGTCTATTCAGTGGCTTCTGGGGGAGGGGGGACAGAGGGGTTACACCAAAATGACTGTCTATAAAATTTTTGAATTTTTGTGCAGGAAGGAGGTCAATGGGGGTGACACCATGAGTTACCGCACATGACTGTCTATAAAATATTTGAATTTTTGTGCAGGAAGTAGGTCCATGGGGGTGACACCATATGTTACCGCACTGGGTGACACCAACCCTAGTGACGCCACTGCGTCTATTCCGGAAGATTTCTGACCGCTCCGGTGGCCTAACGGTTAGAGTGTCCGCCTCGGATGCTGGAGGTCGTAAGTTCGAACCCCGGCCGAGTCATACCAAAGACTTTAAAAGTGGAACTAACAGCTGCCTCGCTTGGCGCTCAGCATTAAGAGGTTAGTGTTAGGACTGGTAGGCCTGGTGTCAGGATAATGTGACTGGGTTGGACATCATGCCACATGTCTGCGGCATGACGCCCCAGTGCTATAGACATCACTACAAACTGTCCCACTGCAGACATCGTAGCGATATGACTGAAAAATTGTTAAAGCTACGTTAAAAATCTAAATCACACACACACACACACACACACACACACACACACCAGAAGATTTCGACAGAATGTGACACAAGAAACTGAACCATTCACTGATTACAAAACGGGGAACATTAGAGTCATTCCGATACCCCCCCCCCCTTCCGGAAAAAGTAACAGATAAAGGACTTATTGAACTAATTTTAGAATCATTCATCTTCCCGATAAACTTACGTGTGCGACCAAATTGTAAATATCAAAACTATTTTTCTAGATTTTCAAACTGAAAATCCCGAAAGATTGAAATGCAAATGAAATGCCACTGATTTTATATATATATATATATATATATATATATATATATATATATATATATATATATATATATATATATATATATATGAAAACAAAATTAATCTGTCCATGTGCCGGATAATACATAGAAAAATTAGTTAATGCAATAGAAGACCAGACAAATATCTATGCTGTATTCAACAAAGGATGGATATTTTTCTGATTTTCTGTTACATTAACTAATATATATATATATATATATATATATATATATATATATATATATATATATATATATATATATATATATATATATATATATCGCGGTGCAGCATATCCATGAAAATGGTCAAGCTCTTTCGAGGTTTAATGATCCAATTTTCGACGCGGATGACACAAAGAATAATTAACAATTACAAATGTAACAACCTTGAGTATATGGAAGCATATAGCTGCCGCCATCTTGACGAAAGTTTTTATTGTATAAGTCGTGAAAACGACGTGGTTTTTGTCATGAAAACGACGCAGTTTACGTCAACTAGACGAGCTATTAATTACAATCTCTTTACATTATTATGTAGACATGAATGACGATGTGAAATAGCTATTTTGCCTTAATGAAATGTTGCCATAATATAACACAACACACACAAACACATACACACATATACATATATATTTACTTATTTATATCGAAATGAATATATAATTGTAATCAGTGATTAGCCTTGTTGAAGTCAAATACTAGTTGTGACCATTGAAGCAATACAAATATCTTGTCATGAAGACGGCACATTAATACTTCCATATAAACCAATATTCATTTACATTATGTTTTTTTTTTTAAATTATGAAACAAATGTCAGAGAATCTAGCACTAGTATATCTGATAAATGGATATACTGCTGTATACTTTGAACTTTTTGTGTCAAAACCGATATTCCAGTTTGCCAAGAAGACTATCCTGTTTCAGTGTGTCTGCAGGTGACACATTACTAACTGTCGGAAACAAGGGACACCTATCAGGTTACAAAGCTCTATGTAAATACTGTAATATTTGGTGTACTTTCTTGTGTTTGTAACTGTTCTTTATCGTGTCATTCGTCCTGAAAAAAATCTCTGAATTGTTGCTCCGTACTGTGTCATGTTTGTTTCTGTATAAACTCTCATTGAGAAAAACGATATCCCGGATATCAGCTGAATAAATGTGTCTTTAACATGGAAAATATATCCGCTATTCAGCAATGTTTTGTTTCACTTATTGATGCCAATGATGTATAAACAGTGGCGTCACTGGGGGGTGGGGGGTGCTGGCCGCAACGGGTGACACCATCAGAGGGGGTGACACCAAAATGACTGTCTATAAAATCTTTGAATTTTTGTGCAGGAAGGAGGTCCAGGGGGGTAACACCATCAGTCACCACACATGACTGTCTATAACATTTTTGAATTTGCGTGCAGGAAGGGGGTCCATGGGGGTGACACCATGAGTTACCGCACTGGGTGACACCAGCACTAGTGAAGCCACTGTGTAAAACCACTACTAGTTTCCCTACAAGTGTAAGCCGACAAATCAGTTCCCAAAAATTGTGTTATTAGTGATAGACCATTTGTGGGTCTGATATCACCGATTCATAAAATCGAGGAACAGTCGGTTAAATGGTCCTATTGGCGATATGATATCGTATGACTGACGACGTGTTCTGTGACAATTGTAAATTTTGTGGTTACATACGGCTATTACCAAATCCGGTAAGTTGAAACTGTACGAGTGTGTGTTCCGGGTAGATTTATTTGCAGCAAAATTACACATTTTAATGAACAGGCGACATCGGATCCTCGAATAGTCCATCAGTATAAACACAGATTCTTTTTTTGTTGTTGTTGGGGGTTTGATGTATTACAATTTATCTGATAACACTTTTAAGGGTAACAATTTATCGGACTTTTACAACTGTGCAGGGTTTCTAAACGTGAATTATGGCGCTTTCTGTTTAAACTTATTTTGTAATCTTCCATACTAAGAACAGCATTGTCCCTGTTATTATACATTTCGATTGCATCGTTTATTAATAAATGCGTTTAACGTACGATTTCTCACAAAAGTCGGCATATGCATTACCTACTCTGATATGCATGCGGAACTGACGTTTTAAAAGACGAGAGAACTTGCTGAATGTGAAGTGACCAAGTGTCCCGTTTTCACATAAATCTCAAGCGACTAAGTGTCCCTTTTCCACCTGAATGTCAAGTGACCAACTGTCCCCTTTCCACCTGAATTTCAAGTGTATCAGGCGTCCCATTTCACCTGAATATCAAGTGACGAGGTGTCCCTATTCCACCTAAATGTCAAATGACTAAGTGTCCTTTTTTCCACCTCATTGTCAGGTAAACAGGTATACTGATTGTCAAGAAACTAAATGTCCTTTTATCCACCTGAATGTTGAGTGACTAAGATTCCATTTTTTTTCACCTGAATGTCAGATGACTAAGTGTCCCTTTTCCACCTGAATAAGTGACTAAGTGTCACCTTAATCCTCCTCAATTTTAAGTACCTAAGTGGCCCCTAATCCCACCAGAATGTCAAGTGACTAAGTGTCCCCTTATCCGATCAGAATGTCAAGTGACAAAGTGTCACCTTATCCCACCAGAATGTCGAGTGACTAAGTGTCGCCTTATCCTACCAGAATGTCGAGTGACTAAGTGTCACCTTATCCCAGCAGAATGTCAAGTGGCTAAGTGTCACCTTTTTCCATATGAATGTCAAGTGACTGTCTCTTTCTTCCGAATCAATTTCAAGTGACCAAAGTGTGCTCTTTTCCATCTTAATATTAAGTAACCAGGTGTCCCTTTATCCTGAATGTCAGGTGACTAATTGTCCCTTTTTTTTCCTGAATGTCAGGTGACTAAGTGTCCCTTTTGACCTGAATGTCAGGTGACTAATGTCTCATTTTTTTTTTCTTGAATGTCAGGTTACTTCACTTTTTCCACCTCAGTGTCAAGATATATAGTTCTTTGGCCATAAAATACAGTTTTTGAATAGGTTTACAGATTCGGAAGACGGAGTAAGACGAGTATGAGAAAAAGAAAAACTAGAAAAAGACAAAGATGAGATGAAGGAGGCTGCGGAGTAGTAGAAGACTAGAAAGAAGAAGGGAGAGGAGGTACAGAGGAAGAGGGGTTTCTGGCAATCTGGTGCAAATCAGCCTGCCCCATGCTTTTTTAGTTACTGAGTTTTATGACTTTATTTTTAATTTGTACATATAACCATTAATATGCTTACTTGCCGTTAAAGCATAATACACTCGTGTATATCGAGTCATTCCCCTACACACACACACACACACACACACACACACACACACACACACACACACACACACGTCAACTGACCACATTTCATCAAGGGTGGATTACATCTGGAGGTTGTGCTGACATACTGTAGAGCGCTACCAATCATATTCAAAAGTTTGAACTCTCTCTCTCTCTCTGAAGCCGTCGAGAATAGTTGAAAATATCCTATATCATTCATCAGAGAGAGAGAGAGAGAGAGAGAGAGAGAGAGAGAGAGAGAGAGAGAGAGAGAGATATGCAACTCACCTGTGAAGGTAGAGCTGGTAAATATCCGAACAATCCTGGAACTGAGGGCAGGGAGATTGTCTAAGTATCCAGATAGAATGCGAATTAGTTTTTCCTTCTCTTGATCATTTTGGTTATCCTCCTCCGGAGGTTCCGGAGGGGTCACCCCTTCCTGAGACCCATCCATGTGGCCCCTAAAGGGATTAGGTGCTGGTCTTCATCCTAAGCATCCAGGTCCTTGAGATAGGGTCCTGAATCAACTTGGGTTATCACAGAAATAGAGCGATACCAAAAGTACTTGAGATTTCACCGGAAAAGAATGTATGGTGTTGAATAGGCCAAATGAAGTCAGCTTCGTGTGTCATTCATTCAGCAGTATTTGATTACTAATATATAGGCTGTCAACACTTTAAAACATGTATGTTCGTCTGTACGTATACATGTGGTCTAAAAAGGCCCAGGTCGACGCTTTGCCAATATCCCCTCCTCTCTCGTAACCACAACCTACAGTGAACGTTGCTACCCAAATAATGTGTCTCACCATTCCAATGACAAGGCCTACTTAGTAGTCAGTGAACAAACAAAAGCAAAATCCTTGTTCAATTTCCCGCAAGTTGACTGTGTCCATACCAGCTGTCAGGAACATATGGGTAGGAATTTCCGCCGGAAACACCCCTAAGCCCCTGGGTAAATCTCGTGGCTTAAGTACACATAGTCAGGTCTCAAGCGACAGTGATCTAATGTACAGATACAAGTATAATTGAAGAATGCGAACAGCAAATCTTAACGCTATTATCTAAACGAACGTAGCGCCCTTACCGGTTTTGTTACTATTCGCCGATTACAAGAGAAAACTGACGAATGTTATCACAAATGTACCTATTATACTAACGTCCTAGTTATACGAGTGGCTCAGCAATTTTGTCCTAGCATACATACTAACATTTATCTAATTCAAATAACACGCAGATTCTGTAACCACACTTGTATGTAGTTCATTCGTTTTTTTTTTTTTAATGTATGCAAACGTATATACTTTCTTTCATGCATGAAAAGACAGATCGTTGCCAGTTCCAATTTCCATTCAGGGACAACGACGATATGTGTTTTAAAATCTGTTTCAAGCTGTTTCTCTGACTGCATCATTGTTTCAGTGTTTCTTGAAATCAGATAACAAAAAGCGATGTTAAGTAGACAGCGGGCCGCATATGAATGAGACTAGATGCGATAATCCAGATTTTATAGTGCTACCTTGGTGTTTAATATAACTTAACCAATATAATGTAAATTTTAAGTGAATACGTTTAAGTGCCTGAAATTTCGATGAAGAATGTGGAATTATGGGAATTTAGCTACAATCAGATAAGTGTTGGGACATTGTGCGTATATAATCTGACAAACGAATCTGTAGATGTGAGATTACGTAATCACACACACACACACACACACACACACACACACACACACACACACACACACACACATGGCAAGCCATAGTAATGGTCAGCAGTGCATTGCAATTTGCAATATGTTGACACTTTACTGACCGCTGAGCGGAGACGGCGATTCGTAAAGATGGAATGCATAGATGTGGACAAAGTCAAGTTTGTTTATGTGCATGGTCTTTCAAAACGGGAACTTATTTACCCTCAACTACTTAAAGGAAATCGTTATTTTTAATTTTTGTTACTATATTATAATTCAAACCTTTGTCAAAGACTTAAAAATCTTTCACTGAACTAAAGAAAAAGCGGAAGTGATTCACTTCCATCTTTGTATTCCTTTGATACGCTCTGTTAGCACTGACTGAATGCACTGGTTTCACGTACCATTTTGTATAAGGTGATGGTTTACTTTTCACCCACGAGTCCATTACTCTGTTCTTATTTGAAACTTAATATTACTGTCGAGGGCTTGATGGTCTAATGGATCTGCTTTTCATTGTAGGAATGACAACTATACTATCAGCTTGAAAGAGAGACTATGCAATTTGAGAACCCGACATTGTAAGCTTTTTTAAGTGAAAGGGTTTGAATCGATTTCTAAACCTAAATATTAAATTTTTATTACATACTTTGTTCAGAGCAGAATTTACAATAGGGTCCACATATCTGTAGGGATGGCAGAGAAATCAATAATCATGTTTCAGGAATTGTTTAGTTTCTCCTATGAATCCCGGCCGAGTCATACCAAAGACGTATAAAAATGGCACTAACAGATGTCTCGCTTGGCGCTCAGAATTAAGAGGTTAGTGTTAGGACTGGTCGGCCTGGTGTCAGGATAATGTGACTGGGTGGGACATGATGTTATATGTCTGCGGCATGATGCCCCAGTGCTAGACATCACTATAAACTGCCACACTGCAGACATCGTAATGATATGACTGAAAAATTGTTAAAGCTACGTTAAAAATCCAACACACACACACACACACACACACACACACACAGAGTTTCTCCTGTACATAATTATTTTTTCCTATCTATTGGTACTGCAACTCAAACAGCTTGTTTATGGTACAGACTGCTTTCTCAGGCTTAAACGTATATTTTTAACGTATCCCTGTCTTGTGGTTTTTTGTTGTTGTTTGTTTTGTTTTGTTTTTAGTATTCATTTGTGCAGTTTCTAATATCATGTGTTCACGTTTAGATTAGATTCAGTGAGTTTTTGGCAGGTAACATCCGCCCCATTAAAATATTATTTAATTCTCATAGTTTAGCCTCTCTTAGTTTAGTTTTCTGTGTTTAGAATTATGCATTCATCTTGTTTCTTTTACATATATTTTGTTTGCTTGCTAGTTCACAGTTTTATCCATTTATGCTATGTAGTTTTGTAATAAATGTATTTCAGATTTAGTACGTTTGTGTTTCATGACCGGATGAGGCTGTATAACCTATTTCTTGGACTGGGGTGGTCGATTCTATGTTGAATGCAACTTTGTATTTACCTTACGCTGTAGATCTACATGCTGCATGCTGTACGTATTAAATAGCCCTAAGTTAGCTTTTCTACTTACCTGACTTACATTGTTTCTGTGAAAATAAAGTATACTTATTGTAATCATTTTGATGTGGATAATTATATTATTTTTGAAGGTTATCAACAAAATGGAAGACACGGTTGCCAGTGTTTCTTACAGATTATCATATAATTTTCCGTGATATTATGATATTCAACCAATCGGAAATTTCCTTTATTTAAAATTTGTGTTAGGATATTATATGCTAGTCTGCACACAACTGTAATTGTAGAGTTCCTGGTGTGCAAAATACATCGAGTTACTCCCCTTGAACCCTGACAGAACGGTCTCTTTGCCGCGATGACAAGGTCAAAAATCCAATTTTGTAGAGATACTGTACTAATATTAATTAGATTATCAGATTCGAGATCATTCAAGAATTCCAATGGACCGAAATGCGACACAGAGGTGGACTTGATTCACTACTTTTAGTTACTGTCCATTCCTTCGTGACAATATTGTCGAAGACACTTTTTGACATCTAACGTACGTGGAGTGTCGAGAAGCATCAATAGAACCAACACAAATGAGGCATTCTATCCGCGGAAACTACCACCCACACCAAAAATATGAAAATTTAGCGAAACAGAATAATAAGAAAAGAAAAAAAGTTTGTTGGCCAGATTTGCGGCGTACGAGTACTTATTTGATCCTTGACCCAGGGTATCTCTCTCTCTCTCTCTCTCTCTCTCTCTCTCTCTCTCTCTCTCTCTCTATATATATATATATAATGTGTTTGTTTTGACAGTCTAAGTTTTAGCGTTATATTGGCGATAAAATAAGAGTGATTCCGGAATTATCTCAGTGCAGATTCAACGATTCAACACTATAACTACTGATACAAACATCAAAAGTTCGTATCGAAAACAAACTTGAGTGACCCTGTACAAAATATCCGGCGATCACGGAGACCTATAAGTCAATAATGAGTAATAACGTGTTTTTCTTATTATGTTTTGCTGTTATTGTAGAATGTTACAATTCGATTTTTATATTTTAAGGATAAAAGCTTTAGATTATATGCAAATCCAGTTAAGGTCTGGGTCAAAACACTCATGACGATTAATTTGTATTCACTGACGAATGATTTATATTAACTGGCGAGCGATTTCTATTGACCGGCGAATGATTTCTATTGACTGATGATTGATTTTTATTGAATGATTTCTATTGACTGATGATTGATTTTTATTGAATGATTTCGATTGACTGATGATTGATTTTTATTGAATGATTTCTATCGACTGATTATTGATTTTTATTAAATGATTTCTATCGACTGATGATTGATTTTTATTGAATGATTTCTATTGACTGATGATTGATTTTTATTGAATGATTTCTATCGACCTATAAGAGAGTATACGTACCCCGGTTTCAAATACAATTATTTCCAACGAGTGGCAGAGCGAATCGTGGCATGCCATAAATATCCATGAAGGATTTCCACGCACAAAGTAACGCATGACTACTCAAAATGAAGTTTCATTCATGAATCCCTGATCATGGTTCTTAAAAATCCATCTGTTTGTAGCACATCCTCCGTAAAATTGACCGAATCCATGAACATTTATTTAAGTAGTAGATCTACCTATAACTCTATCTTAGAATTCCTGTTGTCAAACCAGAGGATCTTTTTTTCTTTAAATATTCCAGCAAGTTTTCCGGTGAACAATGTCCATGGCAAGAATTCAAAATTTCCTCATCTTTACACACGCGTTTAAGATCTGTTCCGTGAAACAGTCCCATCCTTTACAGAACTTTCACCGTTATATGGACTGCAGCCGTTACAGGGTCTCTATTGTAGCGGGACATTTTATTCTCACAGCAATGTGTGTGTAATTACATGAATCGATCTGTTGCTAACCTAACCCAGACTCCCGTAGTCAATACAGTTTATACTACGGCACGGGACAACAGCCGCTAAGGGCCTGCTAAACGATCAGCCATTAATTTTATGGTCGATCATTTGCCAATTAAACGTCTGATACAAACTACTGGAACTGCCATACCTGTCGGACATAGATTTCGGTGACGATTTATTGCCAAGTTAGGTCGGTCTGTTCTCCGCATTTAAAAAAAAAAAAAAAAAATCAAACAGACAAAAATCAAACGTACATTAAGACAAACGGGTCTTAACTTCTGATGTTAAATTTAGAGTCATAATTCTGATTAGATTATTGATTTAAATATTGACAGCATTGTGGATATTTTCATGGAAAATTATTTGAAACGGCCGAGGATTTCATTAAGACTGAATTTTTCAAACAACAGAAGAGCCGGCGTATAGCGTAAAAATAACAGCTGCTTTGAGAGTTTTATTGGTATATATGCTTATGTTGAAAAGGAATTTCAAGACAGGCTTACATAGATTAAACATTTATTACAATTATTACATTAAGACTTTTATTGGTACAAGTGCTTGTGTTGAAAAGGAACTTCAAGACAGGCTTACATAGATTAAGTATTTATTACAATCATTACATTAAGACTTTTATTGGTACACGTGCTTGTGCTGAAAAGGAATCTCAAGACAAGCCTACACGGATTAATGTTACTGTAGCTATAACTTCATCCCTTACTTTTTTATTACATTTATTACATTAAGACTTTTATTTGCAAACGTACTTGTGCTGAAAAGGAATCACAAGACAGGCCTACATAGATTAATATTACTGTAACTATAACATCATCCCTTGCCTACTTCTTACATTTATTACATTACAACTGTGTAAACTGATAGAATTAAACTGCTAAAGCTAGAATGTTGCATCGCTGTGAATCCGGGGATCGTTTTATTGTTTAGCTATATTACATTCCATTGCCATGATAGAGCTTGATGCAAATGTATCGTGTCTGACAAGAACAAATTTTGCCAGCAATTTTGATGGCAGTTTTCCAAGGTAATTCCTCCATTTAAGAAGAAAAGCATCAAATCCATCGTTAACATCACAATCCACAATCATTTTCAGACGTTTATCTTTTTAATCCAGTTTAACTTTTCGCCTATTCGCCTTTATTCAGCTACCCAAGCCATCTCCCTATATTTCAGAAATTGATAAATCTCATATTGTTTATTATTGCAAATTCTTGGAACCTTCATTTAGAGAGCTTGATGATGTGAAAGGTTGCATTCTCTTTGGTAAGTTTTTTTTAAATTTTTTTTTTTAAAATCTCGTATAAATTCTACATGTATTCAAATCCGGATAATGGCATCTGGTGTCATTCACAAGCTGCCCGCTGTCTAGATAAAATCGCCTTTTGGTATCTGATTTGTTACTGCATACATGTTACACGCGCTCAAAATACTCATTCATCACACGCTTGTACATATCCTATATGTGTTGCAATACTCATTCATCACACGCTTGTACATATCCTATATGTGTTGCAATACTCATTCAGCACACGCTTGTACATATCCTACATGTGTTCCGATACTCATTCATCACACGCTTGCATATATTCTATGTGTTCAAATACTCATTCGTTACACGTTTGTAAATATTTTAAAAAGTGCGTTTTGGAGTCAATGTTCAATTTCTGGTATGTTACTCTTTATTACACGGTAGTTTTTGTACACACTTATGATTCTTGTTAATTTCCTACTTTAATATACTGTAGTTCCAGCACATACTTATGATTCTAGTTAATTTCCTACTTTGGTACAATGTAGTTCCTATACACACTTATGATTCTAACTAATTTCTACTTTATTACACTGTAGTTACACACTTATGATTCTAACTATTTCTATTTTATTACACTGTAGTTCCAGTACACACTTATGATTCTAACTAATTTCTACTTTATTACACTGTAGTTCCAGTACACACTTATGATTCTAACTAATTTCTACTTTATTACTCTGTAGTTTCTGTACACACTTATGATTCTAACTAATTTCTACTTTATTTCACTGTAGTTCCATCACACACTTATGATTCTAACTAATTTCACTGTATTATACTGTAGTTCCATCACACACTTATGATTCTAACTGATTTCTACTTTATTACACTGTAGTTCCAGTACACACTAATGATTCTAATTTCCTATTTTATTACTCTGTAGTTTCATCACACACTTATGATTCTAACTAATTTCTACTGTATTATACTGTAGTTCCATCACACACTTATGATTCTAACTAATTTCTACTTTATTACACTGTAGTTCCAGTACACACTAATGATTCTAATTTTCTATTTTATTACACTGTAGTTCCTGTATACACGTGTGATTCTAACTGATTTTTACTTTATTACACTGTAGTTCCAGCAGACACGTATGATTCTAACTAATTTCTACTTTATTACGCTGGAGTTCCAGCACACACTTATGATTCTAACTAATTTCCTATTTTATTACACTGTAGTTCCTGTACACACTTATGATTCTAATTTCTACTTTATTACACTGTAGTTCCAGTACACACTAATGATTATAACTAATTTCCTATTTTATTACACTTTAGTTCCAGCACACTTATGATTCTAATTTTTACTTTATTACATAGTAGTTCCTGTACACACGTATGATTCTAATTAATTTATACTTTCTTTACTGTAGTTCCAGTACACACTTATGATTATAACTAATTTCTACTTTATTTTACTGTAGTTCCAGTACACACTTATGATTCTAACTAATTTCTACTTATTACACTGTAGTTCCAGTACACACTTATGATTCTAACTGATTTCTACTTTATTTTACTGTAGTTCCAGTACACACTTATGATTCTAACTAATTTCTACTTTATTTTACTGTAGTTCCAATACACACTTATGATTCTAACTAATTTCTACTTTATTTTACTGTAGTTCCAGTACACACTTATGATTCTAACTGATTTCTACTTTATTTTACTGTAGTTCCAGTACACACTTATGATTCTAACTAATTTCTACTTTATTTTACTGTAGTTCCAATACACACTTATGATTCTAACTAATTTCTACTTTATTTTACTGTAGTTCCAGTACACACTTATGATTCTAACTGATTTCTACTTTATTTTACTGTAGTTCCAGTACACACTTATGATTCTAACTAATTTCTACTTTATTTTACTGTAGTTCCAATACACACTTATGATTCTAACTAATTTCTACTTTATTTTACTGTAGTTCCAGTACACACTTATGATTCTAACTAATTTCTACTTTATTCTACTGTAGTTCCAGTATACACTTATGATTCTAACTAATTTCTACTTTATTACACTGTAGTATCCGTACACACTCATGAATATGACTTATTTCCTATTTTTAATACTTTTGTTCTTAATATCTTAAATTTTTAAGTGAATCAATATCTATTTAGAACCATGTTTGGGATATATATCCAATTATCATTGTGCCTTTAAAAAGTTATATTTTTGTATATGTGATTCTACGTTACTTAAAATTTCAGACGATCACATTTTGAGTTTAGTTATTACCACTCACAACATATGTTGCAGTGCATGATCAAAACACGTGGCGTTTTAAAGCATGCAATAATCAGTATTGATCAATGTTCTATGTAAGTTAAAACATTTACATCCATGTTGTGTCGATTATACGAATCGGTAATGATATATAGGGGACACAACTCTTATATCAACCATGTGCTGTTGATATAACACCATCTATTACCTCCCATGTAACACAGCTGCCGAAAATGCACATGTATCATCGGTACACGTTGCATTACCGTTAAGATTTGCATCTTTTTATCAACATGTCTGTCTGTCTGTATGCTTGTTTGTTTGTATGTATCATAGGTAGGTATCAGTGAATTGGTCGGTAAGTAGAGTGGGTGCCAGGTAGATAGATCGGTTCATAATCTGTCCTTCAAGGGGTATTTC
>JAECUM010035261.1:0-40417 GCA_016617855.1 Megalonaias nervosa
CTCTTTATCTTGTTTCAAATTGATTGTCTGCCTCCTATATAAATATCAAGTGAATTTTAAGACAGTGTACACAGATGCTTTTCATTTGCAAAATACCTGTTACCTGTAACTTCTGTCAATTCCCATGATAATGTTTTGGTCCAGACAGAGACAAGTTAATAAATACAATTTCCAATAGTATCACAACATCAATTCATGATTCTGACAGGCCACTGTGTCCAACATGACTAGATGTGCAAGATGTGAGTCACACAAGCTGTTCTATTTTTAAGCTTACATTGACCAATCAATGCTGAATAACCTAGCTGGATTTGTCTGTCAATCTCCTTGTGTTGGAATTTGGTTTTATACTGTGCACTCAGGACCAGGCCAGGATACAAAATTCCTAATACACAAGCCATTTTATTAAGCTAAATGACAAAGCTTGGACCATTACTAAAACATATTACTGATGATTGGGGAATTCATTCTCCTTTATAATTTGAACCAGTCTAATATTATGTGAAAGCAGTCTGTTTGATAAAAGAGTAATTACCATATATACTATATTATAAGTTGATTCCAACTGTAAACTACACAGACCCATACCTGCTGTCACATAATGTGCCCACAGATCTGGTTTGGAGTAATCAACACTGATCTGCTGGTGCATTATGGGACTGCAGATTTGGGTATATGCATGGATTTAGACTCAGCTTACATGTAAGTATATATTACATTTGTCATGATGATAACAAAGAAAAATTTGTCCTTCAAAGATTCAACTTTACAAACTATTGCTGAAAATCTTGAACATTCCAGATTTTCAAATTGGCTTGGAATTACAAACCTGATTGGTGTCAGAAGAAAATGCCTATGCCTCCAATGGAACAAAAGATGTCCAAGTCAAGAGAGTAAAAATATACTTGATAAACTTGCAAAACCAATGAATGTGGTTACAAAGATTTGTCACGTATGCATATAAAATGTATCCACCATATTTAATTTGCCCAGGTCTGATTTCTGTATCATCATGCTTATACTGGTCATATACCAAATTCCTAGGTGAAGTGGTTGCTATGTCATCATGCTTTATTCAGGGACATGCACCATTTGCCTGGATGATGTGCTTTTCATGTCATCATGCTTATATAAGTCATATACCAGTTCTTAGGTGAAGTGGTTTCCATGTCATTATGCTTACACAGTGTCAAATACCATTTACATGGGTGAAGTGGTTTTAATATCATCATTCCAGTTTATGGTCATACACCATTCGCCAAGGTGAAATGGTTTCAATACCATCATGTTTATACAAATCACACACCATTTGCTGAAAATTCAGTAGGCCAAGTTTAAACATCTGCTGAAATATTCAACTTCAAGGGTTCGAAAGCAGTGGTGATTCAGTTGGTTAGGAATGTCTGCTTGATTAAAATCAATGCTTACTGCACAGCTCAAAATGGCATGATCATCACAAAACATAATTGATATGAAGTCTGCAAGATGCTGGAGTAAAAGATTACCTGGTTACAGCTTCTATCTCTCGTTAAATAATGAAAGAAAACAAGAGGCTCTCTAAAGGACTGACACTCTGTCTGAAAGAATTTCCAGGAATTCAAGACAGATAACACCATTTCTTCCCTTAAACTGCAGAGTGCTGAAACCATCTTTGATATTAGGACCATCTAGACATCATAAGAAGCCTTCTGGTGAAAACCCTTATGTCAATATGACCTTCCATTCAGGAGTAGCAATAACAAGATCTTCAAGATGATTGCCCTGGCAACCATACTGGACATCTGATTAGCACGATTTCTATTTAGGACCAACTAGACATCATAGGAAGACATTCAGTGAAAACCTGATGTTGATATGACCATTTATTCTGCAGATGTAGCTATTTCGTGATTTTCAAGATGGCTGCTGTGATGGCTATATTGGAAAAGCTGTCACCATTTTCCTTTAGGGCCAACTAGGCCACAGGATGAATTTATATGTGAAGTTCATGTCAATCCTCCAAGTAGATGAGAAGTTGGGATAACAAACTTGCATTAATAAATGGGCAACAGACTGTCCCATAAGCTTTTCTGGTTTATGACCAGTATACCCAAATGATTAAATCACTAAAATTATACAAGATTTTAAAGAAAATCCTAGAAATGTATGACTGTTGTGTATCAGCTGCGTTGAGTTTCTGTTGCAGACTTTTAGGCCACATGGGCTTTCTGTTGCAGATTTTTAGGCCACATGGGCTTTCTATTGCAGACTTTTAGGCTAAATGGGCTTTCTGTTGCAGACTTTCAGGCCACATGGGCTTTCAGATGCAAGCTTTCAGGCCACAGTGGCTTTATAGGATATCAATAACTGTGTCATACCCCAAAAAATTAACTCATCAACCTGTCTTTGTGTTTTTTAATATCATAAGTTTACAACCTCCACACTATGGAAATTGTAAGAATTTCAAAAGACTCCTGCAACTATTAATTCACGGATAATAGTGACTGGGTATTTGTTCCAATACTTTATGAGGGAAGTCTCGCATTTCCTGCCTTCCTGCATGTTTGCAATATCCATCAATGCAGTCAAAATTATCAGCTGACTTTTTGTCAACTTCATTCTGAGATGCAAACAAACGTGCTTTGCTAATGTATGTACTCATTTATAAGTTGAGTCAAACTGCAAACAACAAAGATCCCAATTTCCCATAGCATAATGTACTTAATGATCATGGTCTATGTAGTTTGTTCTATTGATTCTTCCTAAATAATTGCGCAGACCTAGATCTGCCAGCGCTTTATGCGGCGGCAGATCTGGATCTATAGTTTGTAACTGAACTCTTCTTATAAGTGATTATATATGGTATCTGGAGAAGTTAACGCGAGTTTAACTTGAAAAATTTTTCTTTGATGCCTTGAAAACTAATGTGACTTATTTTATTACAGATGCCTGAAATTCCTAAATGTAATGGGATTGCAATGACTATTTTGGGCACTCAAGGAGACATAACTACTACATGCATTTACACTGTTTATATTGTTGTCATTATTGCTATTTTCAGACTTCTCTTCTTGAGCTTATTCTTAGTCCTGATAAATGTATTATTTACAGTCTGTTTATTTCTGGTATGAATGCTGGTTGTGTTGTTATCTTTACTGCTAGAGGAATGATTGCATCTACACAAAGAAATTGTTACATTCATTGCATACAGAAGCTATGATGTTGAATCTTAAGTGGAATCAGGATTTACCATGCAGCCTTGGTGATTTATCAGTTCACTAGAGTCTCAGGTAAGGCTATCTGCACCACTGACAAAAAGTAACAACATTACTCCCTGCATCCTATTGTCGAGAATTATGAATTTGGCTTTGTGTCTTATCTCGGAACATAACAACCATCAAAATTTGTACCAATACCGCTACACTTGCCACCAGTGGTGCTTATTTCATCACACAAACTACATCGTTGATTTGTCTTTAAATGTCCATAATATAGAAAGTGTTTACGTTTGTTCAGACAGTTTTGATTGTACGTGTATCTTGAGTTTTATGATTTTCGTTGTGAATGTAACATTGTTGTAATTATGCATTACTCTTAACAACTTCTTTGATGTGTCTGATGAGTCATTTTACACCTTCATTGGAATGGTGACTTGGATCATTTGTTTTTTCCATGTAGTCTCTTGTCCATATAACCTTCTAAAGCCCTAGTAGCTGTATACCAATTTACAGTTCCACTGTTGTGCTAATTTTCTGATGGATTCATTTATATCCTATATGTCACAATCTTCACATGGTGTCAGTTCATACAAAACTATTTCACATCTACGATTTTAAACATGGATGTATCTCAGAATGAGATCACATACTTCTTCTGTCAGTTCCAAAACATTATGTCAGTGTTGCATTATTTCCTACAGTATGAATGACAACAGTATCAAGATTTCTAAGACAGCATATTCTCTTAATAACAAAAATATATTCTTCTATATTTCAGTTAACATGTTAACAAGTCAAACAGAAAAATCTGTCATTGCTTTTAACCTGATATTGCAAGTAGAATATCACTGAACTTGGATCAGATAATGCTAAGTTATATCCACATGCTAAAGCATAATTAATATTTTTCATGAAACAAAACAACCCTCCCCCCCCAAGTAATTGATTTGGAATTATTGTATGTTTTCTTAAGTCATATCCACCAACCGACACGAAATGATGACAATCCCATTCATGCTTGTTTTGTGTTATCATGCTCACAAACCAGTACATTATATATAAAAAAGCACCCAGTCATAATCTCTCACATTAAAATCAACATCCAAGTAATGGCTATCAACTTGCAAGCAGCTAAATACATGTACAAGGTAATGAAAAATTCATCTGTAAATTCTGGTTTTCAAACACCTTCACGGAAGTGTGGATATGCTGGTAACTTATCTGCACTTCTTTCATTCAGTGAAAATATACATAATGCAAAATGCATTTCTATGAAAAGCCCATATTAATTATGTACTGCAAGAAGTGTTTCTGAGGACATCCCATGTTGATTATCACTCCTGTAAGAGGAGTGATGCAAATTTTTTAGATAACCATCATGAGGGCCATGTTGGATGTCAGACTGGTAAAATTTTCATTCAGAACAAAACAGACATCATAAAGGAAATCTTATTTTTGTGAAAACCCATGTCAGTATCACCAGCTATTCTGGAGGAATAGTGATAATAATAAAATGGCCACAATCATAACCATATGCATTGTCTGAGGCACCAATTTCATTTGGAAACAACGAGACCCTCCAATTAGAATTCTTTAAGAAGTTCAAAGAGGAGTAGTAACAGCAAACCCAGACACGTCAGATAGATGACTGACATGTAGCCACTGCGTATGTTCTTCGGGTGGGGTGGGGGTGGGGGTGGGGGTACTTTATGGCACAGAAACACAAGTAGGTTATTTAGTGCCGAGGCAATTGGAGTAAAGTGCCTTGCCCAAAGACACACCATGCCAGCTGACCCCCAGGCTGGTCAGATGGTAGGCTATTTGACTAGTAGGTTTGGTTTGGTTCTGTGGGGTTTAACACCTTTTGTTAGCACATGACAGGCTATACAAGGCAGCCAGTATATATTTGGTGGATAAGAACCCGGGAAGAACTGCTGACCCAAACGAAGCTTTCTCACATACCCATGCTGGTCGAGCTGAGACTCGAACTCATGTGGACAAAGGTGAGATGTGTGATTGACCTGTAAACTTGAGTGTCTCAGACCACTCAGCCACCAAGTGCCCCTCTTTCACAAGCAGGTCTAAAAAAATGAACTTAATTAACATGTGTAGTTCTGATGCTTAAGTATAACCAACAATTACACAAATCAAATTAGCCTGAAACAGTTAATTCATGTAATAACATGCTTGCGCATAAACATCAATATTTAAATGTTTCTCCTAATATTGTACAAGAATAGGTGAAACTTTAATTTTCAATTCAAAAATCAATTCCAAACCTATTGTGGCAATCTTAAAAGAATATTTTTCCTTCAACAAACAAGCCATTTTAAAACTGGTGAAACCTGGTTTGGAAAACTTAACTCAATCCTCTAACTGAGGTCATACTGAGAACATATACATTAATCAACCAAGTATAACCAACCCAGAGTTAAACAGATTTTATTCTACCAATGAAAAAGGCATTTTTCTCGATGAAGCTAGAAAAAATACTTTTGTTCTCTAATTATGATAGAAAAGTAAGTGCACTAAACACAAAACGTGACTTGTTTTTCACTTTACTGTCTAGAGGCCAGATCACCATTGCCTATATCAAGATTTTCTCAAACTGAGGGTTTGATATTTGATTACTGAGATGCAGTGAGAGGTATACATATAAACTAAGTCCCACCTAGCCACTTCTTTCTCAGTTAATTTGCTACCAACTGACTTAACGGAATACCAAATTGTAATTTATGTGCCCTTAATGTGAGAAATAAAAAGAAATTTGTCTTTGCATGATTTGTAATTAAACTAATGCTTAAAATTACTGATAAGTAGGTAACTGAGGAGTTTTCATTTCAACTAAATTTATACTTTCAAGATTTCTTTCCAAAAATGATAACTGTTTCATATCTTCTTAAATATAATTCATGCACAATTATTTTGTGTATCCATGACACATATATACCGGTACATATACATAAAGGCTTTCGAACCATGCAACAATGAATATGTCCAATCAGCCACTGTTTGTGTTTCCAGGGTAGATAACCCCCACAACCTAAGAATGCATGTGTGATCATGCCTTGCAGAGTGAAATGGGGATTTTGTTTACTCAGAATTGCTGAAGATGGTTAAAAATTCTGTGCAGTCTATATGAAATTCAGTCATGCCAAGGCTTAGCCGAGTACATAATCCCAAAATCTGTTCCTGGTCCGACTGTATAAACATGCTGAATGTCTTTTAGTGAGCATATTTCAACAATTATTGTTTATGAAACAAATTTCACAAGTTCCGTATGTTGTAAATGTATTCAATATTAAGTCTTACAAAAACTATGGAACAAGTCTATATCTGAAATTAACATGGCAGTGACTGCAAGAACAACCAGACCACTGTGGAAACAAGTGAGGTATTAGTTTCATTTGGTTTCACTTTGTTTTAACAGCACTTGTAACTCATTTCTGACTATATAATGCCAAGGAAATGGATATTATGATTCTGGTCTGAGAACAATGTTTTCCAGGAAAAATTAAACCCATTCACTGAAGTATAATGAAACAAGTCACTAGATCATAAAGGTCATCTCACTTTTGAATGAAATACATGGGATGCATATTTTCTGCACCATGCAGGATTTGGTCTTTCAGTACATAAACATGCACTGTGGACAATAATACCTGTGACTAAATCTATTTAATAACGATGAAACCTGGGCCTGCAATTCCAAGGTCAGAAAAGTAAGTGCATCAAAGAATAATCTCCCTTAACTGCATAAGGATTCATCCCATGTGTGAAGAGAATTCATCAATGGATTTGGGAAATAGGTCCCAAAAAAAAAACATTGACCAAAAACCTTAACAAACTCTTGATGATGACAGTGTGGGATAAGTGACTGCTATTTATTGTATTACCTTCCCACTAACATGGACTCAACAAAGCACTTTCATGTTTGTTTTGACCTTGTTTAACCCTATCATATTATACTCCAATATGATTATTGCACATATTTTAGACATATAATAGTAACTGTATATTTGAACTAAAAAACTGCAACAATATTCTCAGATGTGTGGATGAGTTACTAATTAGGTCTATACATTAATGGGACAACCATACATATACAAATCCTAGAATGGTGGCAAGGGACTATTTATACATAAAAGAAAATAAAAGCTGGATTTCCAAATTGTATTGAAATTAATCCATACTCAAATCAACACAAATTCTGAGTCACTTTCAAATGACTATCAACTGTAAGAATGGACAGAGCAACTTCAGTACAGGTTATCAAACAGGTGAAGAGCTTACAAATATAGCAACATTCTATGCATTGAGACAGATGTCAACTGCTGAAAAAAAAGCAAGAAATTATCTCTGGTAAGAGTGCTAAAAAGCAAACCTTCAGTAAATATTGAATTCTATACACATTTTATATCGAATAAAACTGGCTTGTCACAAGCATTTGTTTTGCTTTAAGTTATTAATTAAAAAAAATATACAAGTGGTTTTCATGAAAATATTATCAGCTTTTACAAACAGCATTCACTGTACCGAATACAATTCCTTGAGTGAGGTTCCCTTGTCCTGATGCCAATCCAACATCGTTTATTTTAATCTTTAACTGGTGAGACAAACAAGGTGGCAATAGATTCTTACCCTATTCTCACTTAGACTAATTTTACATTCATCTTACCCTGTTCTCAACAAGACCAATTTTACATTCATCTTGCACTGTTCTCAACAAGACCAATTTTATATTCATCTTGCACTGTTCTCAACAAGACCAATTTTACATTCATCTTACCCTGTTCTCAACAAGACCAATTTTACATTCATCTTACCCTGTTCTCAACAACACCAATTTTACATTCAAGTGAACAGAACATAAATTAGATAACTCACCTTTCTAGAACATCCCCTTCTAAAACAGTCTGTACAGGGAGGTAACCTAACCGAGGATGCTTCTGGAAGTGTTTCTTGGACTTGAATTTATTCTTAAATACTTTGGTAAAATCTCTAAGATCTTCACCTGAGTTTGTCTGCAAAGAAATTTGAAATTATTAAAGATCATTATATTAAAGTGTCATCAGAGTTTTGTAAATTTAGCCTTTTCAAAGAACGATAATTATTATACTTCACTAATTGGTAATATGTATCATATTATATTTACTGCATGTATTCAGATAGTCTGTTTCCTGACATCAAATTTTGGGAGGGTCAAAACACATTCTTCATGCCTTGTAATTTTCTGACAATGAGAAAAAGAAGTTTATTTGTACACTGATGTTTTTGGACACAACTGTACTAATGATAAGACAAACGTAACAGACTAATATAACTTGGAATGTTGACAAATGACTTGCTCATCATTCTTAACAAGTTACATGTACAATTCAAATTGCTGAAAATTGGGAGAACCATATGTTGCTATTCATTAGATCACTGACAGAGATAAAACAAAATCACAATTGATTAAAAGACTATTGCTTAAATGTAGAGACAATCATAAAAACACAAGAAGAACACATCACCCTTTACTGAGAGCACTGTTCTTGTCAAAGCTTTCATCTAAAAAATTACTTTAACACTTCCATTATGAATCCACACACTGTCAAATACCAGTTATGTGGTGGATATTCAGTGAATAACAACACTTTTTTTTCAAAATTACTAAGCACAAAACAGATCCTTATTTCATATCTTTTATATGTTGCTATGAATTTATACATAATGGAATGCAATGTAGTCTGTTATTAGTCATATATATGTTTTGACACTGGACCACACCAAATGACATCAGTTCATTGGCTCCATTAGTTGTATTTAGGATCAACTGTCTAACTCTTCCACTACCCATCCAAATACAATGCTGCTTTAACTATCTACAAAATTACAATCAAGATTCTTCATATTGTATCTGTTTTCATTTTGTTTTTATTTAATAACATATTCTAGGATATAAGTTTCATTCATGCAGATTTTGGAAGATGATCATGGAGATTAAGACATGGTGGATTTTTTTCTTTCAATTGTGAATTTATTTTTCTATATTCCTTTTGCGTGTATGTGGACTGAAATAAATGTGATGAAACAAGGCAAGTAATGACTGTTAATGTACCTGTAAAGTACGGTTGGACTGCTGTGCGACTTAAAGGATAACCTAATATTGTGTGTGTGGGACTGGTTGCTTGAGCTTGTATTTTTCATTCGTTTGTTTCTGGACGCTGAATGAATTATGTGTTTTTGGAATGAAAAAAGAAAGCATCTATGTTCTGGACAGAAAAAAAAGTAATTACCTTTTATCATAAGAAAACATGCTAAAAATGTGGTATATTGTGCAATGTGAATGAAGCTTCTGTGGTTCAGTTGTCTTACTAAACATTTTAAAGTTGTAAAAGAAAATTAATCAACATTACTTCAGAACAGACAGAGTCTATGACTGTATGCATAATTGTCAAATTGGCAGTCTAGGACTACATAATTGTAAAAAAAATCAGTTTACGATCGCAGAATTGTAAAACAGGCAGTCTATGACTGTATAATTGTAAAAATACACATTGTTTGCATTATCACAGTTATGTGCAGAATTCATTGAAGTTTCTGATATCATGATGAAACAATTTCTTCCATTTATCCTTTTTATATCCATCTCTATAATTTGTCCTAGCATCTATATATTCTCTGCATGGATGTCAAGATGAATTTGACAATCCATAATATTAGGCAAAGATATTAAATAATTTTGAAGCACTATATGTTGCCATACCCGTGTATGACTTCCCTGAGCCTGAATTAAAGTTAACATTTATATTGTATACGAGTATATCTTGAATTCATGAAAAATATTTTTAACTGATAACTTACAGGAGTACAGTATTCTTGGATGGGGTGTGTGAGTTTGTGATGTTTGGCTTTCCTCCCTGAGTAGAAACAATTCTGACATATGTCAAAATTAAAGCACCTTAGACAACGATACCTGAAAGAAATTAATAAACATATTTCAACATTCATCCCAAAAATGGCAAACCAGCCATGATTTCTTGAATTTATGAACCACGTGTCAGTATATTAAATTAGATTAATTTAAATCATATCTTAGAGTAAAAAAGTAGACTCTCTTAAAGGAAATCAGAATATGGATAATAGATCAAGTAAGTAATGATAATCCACTGAGTATTGGTGAATTGCCAATAATATGGATATTTATTTTCCCATACCTTTCATTTGAATAAACAAATTATCTGGATTGAAAAATCAAAGAATTATAGATGAAATCTATTATTAATTATAACTGTTATTAAGACTTTGAGACATGGATAAGTGGAAGTTAAACTTTGTTCGTTTTATGGCCATGGTCACAAATACTGTATATACTCCTGTATGAGTTGGATCCAACCGCTAACTGCATAAACGCAGATCTGCCATCACATATTGCACTGACAGATCTGGATATATGCAGATTTATTAGGAGTAATCACTAGAACGTAGGAAATTCATCCTGATCGGATGGTACATTATGCAATAGCAGCTCAAAGTCAATACTGTTTGCAATTGCGCCCGACTTATATGTGAGTATAGATGGTATGTCACACCTTTTTTTTCCCCATTTGTTGGTGTCTTTAGACATGATAAAAAAAAATGGATTACTATTTAAAATTTAGCTTATGCAAGGCCAACAAATCAGGTACTGGTTATTTAGGCAGAACCCTATATAGAGTAAAAAACACCAAAACAGACATAATGAGATCTAAATGATTAAATGTTACTGATGTATCTTACCTGAAACCTACAATAGGGAAAGCTTTACAAATATTGCACTTGGACTGGTGTTTGGCATTTTCTGCAACAGCCATGCGATGCATGACTGGTACCCATACTAACGACTGGGGCTCCATCTTTAACCACTCAAGAAAATGAGTGACCTGGACTTCTGACTGACCTTTTGCCTGTGAAGTAAAATATTTATGTAAGTTACTAAATATATTATTACATGGGTGCTCATTAAATGTGAAATTTATGAAACAACTTAATAATATAAACTGGCTATACCTTTACTGCTACTCTGATCACTAGATAGCAAAGGATATTATAATTAAAATATAACAATAAAAGTTGTTAGCACCAACTACCCACACCAACTGTTTGTGTTGCTAAAATTTAGTATCATGCAGCCATGCTTATGCTGTGGTTGTTGCTTATGGACTCCATTAATTGCAAATTATCAAGGAAAAGGAGTGAATGGGTTTTCATTAAATATAAAATTTATGACACAAGTTGAATATGATATAAACCTCTTGCAACCTGATGCAATTTACATGTTTCAGAGTTTCATCAAGTTCACGTCTGAAACATCACAAATGATTCTATTCATAACTTTAAAAAAATTTTGACAGCAAAATGAACCATCTCACAATGTAGCATACAGTATTTACTACAGTGCTCCTTTGTTACAGCATGCCTGGATTACTTGCAAACCCACATGTACTATAAGAGCAGGTATGGATCCAATTTTTTTCTTATCCAAATATACCAAAATGTAGGCCCCTATTTGCTGAACATGAATAAATTCATGATCAAAAGTGGAAAATGAAACCTTGGTATGTCAATCATTTTATCATTAAGTGGTTAGAACCTAGAAATTTGAAACAACATCATGAAATTCTCACATCTGAATAAAAAGTTTAAATACATCTTATTATAAATGTTCATTTCTTTCTGTTTTTTATATCTCTTAACCCTGATATGATTAAAAATATTCAACCAATTAATTACCTTTGAGGAGTATTTCTAATGAAATAATTCTATACAGTCTGAAGTTCAACACATAAGTAGTCAAACTATATCAAGAGGAGGTATGCAATGAATATTAATTTTAATCATTTCACCATGCTGATATACCATCCATTTGGGAGAAGTAGAGATAACAATATTTTTAAGATATAACTTTCCATTCAGAACTGGCAATAACATGATTTTCAAGATGGCTGCTGTGGTAGCTGTATTAAATCCAGATTGGCATCAATTTCATTATGATCAACTAGACATCATAAGAAGCAGAGATGCTCCTGGATTTTATCACAAGGAAGGGATTTCCCGCCTTGTCCCAAAAATAAGGGGGGGGGAGGTTTAGAACAAAACTGAGGGGGAGGAGGAAACGACCATACTTAATTATTTACATAAAACTTGAATATCCATCACTCTTTCTTCTTTATCCACTCTTTAAGACCCCTATTAAAATCAAAATCTTTAAAAAATGTTACCTCTAGTTGTATAAACATTAATCTGTTCATTGTTTCTCAGCTCAGTTGGTTTCATATCTGTGTATGAATATTGTTCTGTACTGAGAACGCTCTTTCACAGCTCACTGGGATTTTTCACTAACATAAACTCTGTCAAAGTCTAAATTTCTTTAATTAGCACTCTACTGACTACTATGCTAGATTTACCATTGCATAATGCTGTATTAAGATTTTAAGTCCATTAATGCCACAGTCTACTTGTTCAAACAGAGGTATTTTTATCAAATAACTATCTTTACTTTTTAAGTTCATTTTTAGATTCTTATTTATCAGAATTATCGTCATTTTTTTTATATTAGAACTATAGTTTGTAACACATGATCCCTCTGGGCTAAATTATGACTAGAAAAGAAACGAAAAGTGCACTCTACTTTTAAATTATCTGTATTTTAATTTGGCTTGTTTTTCTGCCTTTTCTACATTTAATCATGCTCAAATGAGGGGTTGACCATCATGACGTCTGTTTTGGTCCATCCAGCAAGTACATCGGATTCAAATTTAACACCACTTTTTGGTTCAAAATCACTCACTTGGAAACTCCTTTAATACTTTCCCAGCTCATATAATCTGATATACTTCCTGACTTTAAAAATAAATTGCCTTCATTACTATGATCAAACAGCATTTGCTGAACTAAATCGACATCTATAGATGAACAATGCTGGGAATCGCCCATTTTGGGTCTTCTCGATAGCCCATATTATAAACACGCATTTGTAAAACTTCCTTTATGCAAGGTTCCAACTTCAAAACAATGTTTGTTATGGGGCCAATATGCCATTCAAATTTAGATTAACAACCACTGCTGAAGAAACCAGATATGTCAACAAGTTCTTCAATATTTTTTACCATTTCCACAAGTACTTTAAAGGTGAACAGCTGAATAAAGTTGTATACTGCGCAGAGTACATTTTCATATGTGCGACTTCAAATTAATTTGCGGGACTTTTCGTGCATCACTGCTTTTCAACTGCACAAATTCATACAAATTTTGCATGAATGTGAGCATCTCTGAAGAAGTCTTTCAGTGAAAACCTAATGTTGGTATTCAGGAGGAGTAACAACATGAAGATTTTCAAGATGGCCACTGTGGTGGCCATACTGGATGTAACATTGTCACCATTTTCATTTAAGACCAATTTTAATATAAAGTCTTTTGGTGAAAACCCCACATCAATACGACGTCCTTTTGGGGAAGAGTTGCGATAAGATTTTTAAGATGTTGCCATAGTGGCCCTATTGAGTGTCAGATAAGCATCAATTTGGATCAGCTAAACATTATAAGAAGTTTTTTTTACAGAGAGAACCGCATGCTGATATGACCATCCATATGAGGATTAGCAATAAACAGAATTTCAAAATGATCACTTTGGTAGCCATATTGGAGAACAGATAAAACCACTATCATTTAAGACCAACTAGACATTATCAAAAGTCTTTCTGTGACAACCCAATGCTGATATGACTATCCATTTAGAATGAGTAGCAACAGCATTACTTTCAAGATGGCTGCCATATCGGCTGTCAGATCAGCACCATTCAGGATCAACTAGACATGATCAGAAGTCTTTAGTGAAAATCCCATGCCGATATGAGAAGCAGTGATAACATGATTTTCAAAATGCTTGCAGTGGTGGCCACACTGGATGTTAAAGCAGCACCAGTTTCATTTAGGACCAACCAGACCATGGGCAGATGACAGATGGGCATCCCATAAGCTGTTCTATGTCCAGCAGAGCTAATAAAGCTAGAAACTATATAACATTTAGCCTACATTTAAGTGAACTCATTGCTCAAAACAGAGCTATTAGTGAATTGTGCATCATAAAGGGACCCTCAAACTACAGTTTGGCAGGGTGTTAAACAGAAACTTGTGTGCTAAGAAACCAAAGTTAGTAGAATCCGCATTCAGGGGCCATAACTCCTCCAAATGATGACATGGAACGTTGGAAATCCTGCTCATTCAAAGTCTCAACAAGATAAAGGGGTGTGATAAATCTGGTTGATATTCAACACTCATTAGTAACATTATCCTATAGCAACTCGATGTGGATAGGCAATCAGGGGTCATAACTCTTCTAAGTTACAACTGCAAAACAAATACACAAGTACAGCAATTTAAATCAAATGTGGAGGTTTATTGTAACCCGTTCTTTATTCTTCTTTTGCACTAAATGTAGACTGTAGTACTTCATTTCATCAGCCAATCCTGTAACTGTTCATCTAAATGTGAATTGATACTTCTAACAACATGCATCTGTATCTGCAATCAGCAGGCAGGTCAAATGTGCAAATCCATGCCATGGTTTGTTACATCCAGGGTGAAGCAAGCAAGAAATACCAACATGTTTCCTACCATTTCAGCGCAGCTGCGTACCATTTCAAAACAACTGCGAACACTGGGTTCCACATTGCTCCCACCAAAAGCTGCCACCTCCCCCAGTTGCCGTGGTATCTGCATGCAATCATGCAGTAACAGCCCCAGCTTTCTCTGGTCAGTGTAGCCGTTTGTGTCAGCAATAAGACGGAATAAAACTGAAAATAAATCAAAATTGGTTGACTGTATTTATAAGTGAACATCAGACATCCAAACAAGAAGAGCACAGTTACAGATCTACCATGACTCCAGCAAGAGATCAGAGCTGTGTTTAATAAGGATAGTCTAGGTATCATTAGGCTGTACAGGCTGCCAGTGAATCTTGCTAGGTTAACAATTCCATTGAACAAGCTGCCAAGGAATAGAGCTAGTTAACAATCTCACTGCACTGGATGCCAATGAATAGTGCTAGGTTATAAAAGCTACTGCTAACAGCTGAAAGGTAGCTTGCTGCAATCACTTCTTGCAATTTTGTTTTACAAGCCATCTGAGACATGTTCACTGAAGTTTTTAGTACCAAGATGCACGGTTAATTTATCTAGCAATATTGTATGCTTGATGTGAATTTAGATGCATTCACTTGATTATAAAGATTAAATACACCTGTTCCAATGACAAGTAATATTTATTTGTGAATCTTTAAATAGCATGATTTTTAACTGGTCATTCAATGGTATGCCAATTCAATGAAAGCGTTTGACCAGCATGTAAAATATTTCTGAGAAGACAATCCATTCAGCAGAGCCTATTATCTACTACACTAAAAGAACAAAATGCTATATTTACTAAATGCAGACTGATTTCTATCTTGTTCCTTCTTTATGATTTGTAGTGATCACACAGACACTACACTAACAGTGTAATATGTGATCACAGATGTGAGTCTATATAATTACCAGTGTAATATGTGATCACAGATGTGGGTCTATATGATTACCAGTGTATTATGTGATCACATATGTAGGTCTCTGTGATTACAAGTGTCATATGTGACCAAAGATGTGGGTCTATCATTACCAGTGTAATATGTGATCAAAGATGTGAGTCTATGACTACCAGTGTATCATGTGATCACAGATGTGGGTCTATATAATTACCAGTGTAATATGTGATCACAGACGTGGATCTATATGATTACCAGTGTAATATGTGATCACATATATGTGGGTCTCTGTGATTACAAGAGTAATATGTGACCACAGATGTGGGTCTATCATTACCAGTGTAATATGCTATCAAAGATGTGGGTCTATGATTACCAGTGTAATATGTGATCACAGATGTGGGTCTATATGATTACCAATGTAATATGTGACCACAAAAATGTGGGTCAATGATTACCAGTGTAATATGTGATCACAGATGTGGGTCTATGACTACCAGTGTATTATGTGATCACAGATGTGGGTCTATATGATTACCAGTGTAATATGTGATCACAGATGTGGGTCTAAATGATTACCAGTGTAATATGTGATCACAAATGTGGAGTCTATGCTATTAATAGCTGTTTGTGCATTAAACGCATAAATATAGATCAAAATGCCGTTTTTTTGTACAGTGAATATTTGTAAACATGAACATCTCTTGTACAATGACTGCACTAATAATCATAAAAAGTATTCGCAAAATCTCTTTGAAGTCATTAAAACTGGGTTTGGCTCTAGTGAAACAGTGGACCAGAAAGCTTTGAATGATTTATCTTTAATAGTTATCAAATACATTTACATCTAATACTAAAAAAATGCTGCAACAGAAGTTTCTATCTTCAGAGACAGAAAATCTAACTAATCATCCAGAGTACTTTCAGTCCCTAATCAAAGTCTTACATTTATATTTTTCATCCATCTGTCCATTACACATCAGCAGAATGCCAACTTTAAAGGACAAAACACGAACCTTTCCTGTTCTGGATCTGGAAAAAAAAAAGAAAACAGTAACTCGCTCATCTGCTCTATTGTCAAGTGAAATTAGTGTTTCACATTTATCTTTTGATTCAGATTCAGTATACCATATATACTCACTTAAAAGTCAAGTCAAACTGCAAATAACAAAGGCACTGATCTGCCATAGCATAATGCACCTGCAGATCAGGGTCTATGCTGGGTTTTTTTTTTGTTCTATTGATTACTCCTAACCAACTGCACAGACCCAGATCTAGCCAGTGCATTATGCAGTGGCAGATCTGGGTCTGTACAGTTTTCAGCTGGACATGTCATATAATTGAGTACATAAATCAACAATCACAACGATGCCCACAAGCATTTCTGCGAGAACCTAATTAAGTACCTGCTGTGTTCTGATCTCCAACTTGCAGAGGTGCTGGTTTTATTGTCATGATCTATTAAAAGTTGACCTGCATTGTATTATCATCTTAATTAGTGTTCTGCATTAAGTCAAGTAAAGGGGGTAGAATTTTAAAAAGTTTAAGGCATGCCAATCCTACCTATGCAAGAGCAAGTGGTCATGGTTGTATATTAAATCAACTCATTTTAACTATTCAAACACTGTAAGTACAGGTAACATAATTAAAGCATCTAACATGTATCAGTCATTTATCATGCTCATTTGCAAATGTTATCAAGGATAGTAAAGGAACAAAGTGAAAGGTACACTAGGTTCTTGAAAAGCTAAGTTTCACAGATGGGGTTCATTATGTATAGTGACTTCTCAAGTTTACAGTGAACTTAAAATGCCCAAATTGGCACTCAGCACTTTGCATAGTCATGAGCTGAAATTTCACCAGTTAAAACTTTCAACAAAATCACCACATTGGTATTTTACTAATGTAACAAAAAAAACCAACAAAATATAGAGTTTTGACATTGTTTCTCTAAATAAATGTGGTTTCTTTAAATAAATGTCACTCTCTTTAAAATTAAAGAATTTTATCTTATTCTAAATCTACAGTAACAGCAGAATGTATCCACATTTGCTTGCAAAATGATGTGATGTAATACAAAATGTTTTCACTGGAACATGTATGTTGAAACCAATTTGGAGTTGTTTCAAATGATCCTTCATAGATTAAACCTAATCATAAAAAGGAAATTGATACAGAAAAGGAAACAACATCCTTAGAAAAAGCTATTTACTGACAATTATCCCAACACAACTGTTAAACAAGTATTCAACTCCTTACGCCCCCCCCCCACCTCTTTTCACTTTTGATGCCCATATCTTTCTCAATTTTTCAGAGGTCCCTAGGCAACTCATACCCTTGTTTATGAAGCAGTCTATAATTTTGACACCATTATGCATGAGTTATGAAGTGAAATATGTAGTACTATGGTCCCTCACTATGAAGCCCCTCAATATACTGTTGCCCTTCTTACAACGATATATCCTATTTTCGTCTTTGAATTTTATCGTAGCAACTTGGATTATTCTACCTACTGGCAATTTTAGTTCTTGGCTACTAGAGACTAATTAACATTAATTAATTTCACATTAATTAAATGCCCTTCTTTTTGTATCTGCATGCACTATAACAGTACAGTCTATTTTGAACATCCCTCAGGCTCCATTACTTATAATGGAAGTCACTTTTATAAACAGCATTATAATAAGGAATACTGTACTTGTCTATCATTAAAAGGAGGGAGTACTGTACTTACCTATCATAGACACTAAGTATCCAGTTTAGCACCAAATCGACACAAAGAGGTACGTTTATGAGGTCCTGATGAACTCGGGCTGTCTGCTCATACATGGCTGCTACACAATTTATAATCTCTAAAACATCCATAATCTTGTCATTATGACCCCGCAGACCCTGCTTCTCAAATGAATCTGTAGCCATACTCATCGTGACCAGATCCACTGCAATAAGAGATTTGCACACTTAGAACTTTTTGTGTTTACCACATATACTTGCTTATAAGTCCAACTGCAAACAACACAGACCATAACCAGTGTTGCATAATGCCTGGCAGATCAGGGTCTATGGTGTTTATTCTACTGAGTACTTGTAAGAAACTACATAGATCCAGTTCTGGTGCAATTATGTGATAGCAGATCTGGGTCTGTGCAGTTGGATTTAACTTTATACAGCTCATGTTAATGAGCAAGCCACGGGTAAAATTTAATAGTGGAATTAAGAGTTGGAGATGCATTTAACAATACTAGCACAATATTTACAATCAATGATAAATACTTTTTTTTTTTCATTACAGAATATTTGAGTGAAATTTCTCAAAATATCTCCACAAATAGAAACTTTACAGTATTTCAACTGTATGATAATTCTTTCAATGTTTGGATTTTTATATGAGGCAGAGACATCAGTATGGCTGGAAAATAATGTCCAAGTTTTAAAAATGGACCTATAGGAATCTTTCTATTCTAGGAATAAAAATAAAAGTACCTTAAAGGGACAGGTGCTCTACTGGGTGAATGGAATTTCCAGGAATTTAAAATAAGACCATTTCTTTTTAACTGCCCAGTGTTGAAATCATCTCTGTTATTCTTCAGCGATAAGATTTTTAAATTAGCTTCTGTGTATATCAGATTCTGATTGGCACCATTTTCATCTAGGACAAATATGATATCATTAGAATCATTTTAGTCAACGCCCTATGTCACAATGATGATCCATTATGGGGCATAGTGACAACAGAATTTTCATGACAGCCATCATGGCAGCCATATGGGGTGGCACTATTTTCATTTAGGACCAAATAGGTCTGATAAGAAATCTATGGCTCAAAATCCCATCTTGATATATCCATCCATCTGGGAGTAGAGATAATAATTTCTTCAACTGAAGGTTAGTCAATTTCATTTAGGATTAAGTAGACACAATAAGAATTCTTCTGATCACAGCCCCATGTCAAAATGACTTTCCATTTAAAAATAGTAACTAAAACAAGATTTTCAAGATGGCAAGATAATGGATGTCAGATCAGCACCATTTTATTTCAAAGTCAACAAAACATTTTAAGGAGTCTTTTAGCAAAACCCCATGATGAGAGAAGTCTTGATAACTAGATTTTCAAGATGGCCACTGTGACAGCCATATTAGACCCCACGTCAGTGCCATTTTCATTTAGGTTATTGGTTAAAACCCCATGTTAATATGAGTTTCAATTCAGGTGAAATAGCGATAAAAGATCCATGACCAGTGAAGCTAAATAAGGAGGAATTCCACCAATTAAAACAAACCCCATAATTTTCTCTGTGATAAAACAAGAAATTTTCAGGACAATTAAACATATTTTGAGTGCTTTTTAATTTTCCATGACTGCTAACATTCTATGGATTATGGTAAATCATGTACACAATTCCCTCACTGTAAACCTGTTCATGGAAGACACTAAAGTGGCTTGCCTAACAGGTGAGGTCACCTTATATTGAGGTAAGTTAGATACAATATTATTTTTAACATAATAAGGGATCCATGACCATAATTACCTTATAAAAGTACCACCTTATATAGGGGTGCCTTATAGTGAGGGAATATTGACACAAAGACCAAATTTAAAATATCTGAATGCGAGAGAAAAAATCTGAAATTTTTTCCACACACAATCATGAGATGCAGCAAATTTGTATAAAGTTTTAATATATCAGTTATTAAAGATAAGACATGGAAATGATCCTGAATAATCAGGTGTAAAGATGACAACCTAATGATCTTGCATCTGATAGTAATATTCAAAGCACTGTCTTTTGAGTAAAGTTTCATAAAAATACTTCAACAGGTTAAAAATAAATAAGTGGAAGCAGACATGAAACCTTTAGAAGACAGACATGCTGACAGTGATATGACACAATGTGCTCGACTTCTTAACAGAGCATGATAAATGTGTATTTATACTTACAGCATAATTTTTTCTGTAATAACCTGAGCTTCATTGCAGTTCTATATGCTGCAAATCTGGCACTGTTTAACTCATCTGAAATTAAAAATAGGATATATATATATATATATATATATATATATATATATATATATATATATACACACACAGATAGATACATATATACATATAAAATATTTTTAAAAAAAAAAATGATTTTATCATTTTAAATTCTGTCAAGTAAAATATTTGGTTGGATCCATCTTCTACAGTATCTCTCCATCTATATATATATATATATATATATATATATATATATATATATATACTGAGAGAGAGTTATAAACTGGTTAGAGAGTTATAATTCATTTCAAATGGAAACTGAACCCTTGCTCCTAGTAATCGAACCAATCATCTACCTTTCATATAAAAGCTAAAGACCAGTAACAATCTTATGAAGTCCTTGTTTGTCTGACTTTCATCTACCTTTCATATAAAAGCTAAAGACCAGTAATAATCTTATGAAGTCCTTGTTTGTCTGACTTTCATCTACCTTTCATATAAAAGCTAAAGACCAGCAATAATCTTGTGAAGTCCTTGTTTGTCTGACTTTCATCTACCTTTCATATAAAAGCTAAAGACCAGTAATAATCTTGTGAAGTCCTTGTTTGTCTGACTTTCAGAATGATAATAATATATCTAATAAAGATATTTTTGCATGAAGAAAATTTCTCCAATGAAAGAACATCAATTGTAAGTTCTGGGGTACAAACTGAAATGAAACCTGAAAGTAAAAAAGGAAATTCACAATGAAGTCTTGTCATGAGAACCCGAAACACAACATTCTGATTAAAATATTGGATAAATACGACTGTAGAATCAATGAATCACTGTCTGGTAATCTCAATAGGTCTAACAGTGAGACAACTCTCCGATAAATATAGTCAACAAAAAAGGATCAATGAGATCACTGTCTGGTAATCAAAACAGGCCTAACAGTGAGACAACTGTCAAATAAATATAGTCAACAAAAGAAAAGATCAATGAGATCACTGTCTGGTAATCACAATAGGCCTAACAGTGAGACAACTGTCAGACAAACATAGTCAACAAAAAAAAAGGATCAATGAGATCACTGTCTGGTAATCACAATAGGCCAAACAGTGAGACAACTCTATGATAAATATAGCAAACAAAGAAAATATCAATGAGATCACTGTCTGGTAATCACAACAGGCCTAACAGTGAGACAACTCTCTGATAAATAAAGTCAACACAAAAATGATCAATAAGATCAATATCTGGTAATCACAATAGGCCTGATAGTGAGACAACTCTCTGATAAGTATAGTGAACAAAAGAAAGGATCAACGAGATCAATGTCTGATAATCACAACAGGCCTAATATTGAGACAACTGTCAGATAAATATAATCAACACAAAAATGATCAATGAGATCAAAATCTGGTAATCACAAAAGGCCTAACAGTGAGACAAATGTCAGATAAATATACCAAAAAAAGACCAACAAGATCAATATCTGGTAATTGTAACAGGTCTAACAGAAAAACAACTGTTAGATAAATATAGTCAACAAAAAAAATCAATGAGATCAATATCTGGTAAATACAACAGGTCTAACAGTGAGACAACTGTCAGATACATAGTCAACAAGAAAAAGATCAATGAGATTAAAGTCTTGTAACTGCAACAGGTCTAACAGTAAGACAACTGTCAGATAAACAGTCAAACAAAAATGATCAAACTGTTTGTTCAATATATGATTCTAGCATTGCACTTACTTAATGCTTCCATGAGCTCTGTCATCACAGGATGGTCCCAGTGGGTTGTTTCTTTACTGTGACTGAAAAAACACAAAAATATGCCCAACCAACGTATACTATAAAGTATTTTGGAAGTGGACAGAAAAAGTTAAAAATGTAACTTTAATGAATGTACCCATATTATTTTCAACAAATTGTGTGAGCTTGACCTTGTAATTTAACTAGAGGTAACTTGCATGGTTGTTACGCGGAATTATTTGCATTCAAGATAAGTGTAAAAATTTAAATAAGGAACTGAGGCTGGAATAATATACATATCCAAATATCATTCCCATATGTTCCCCTACCAAGCAGGAGGCCAAGATCACAGCAAATGTACGCAAACCAGACTGATCATTAGATATGGTTATGTACAGGCTATCCAAACATAATGAGATATGATACTGAACTGTTATAAAATAAACTTACTTAAATCCCTTAATATGAAACCTAACAAAGGACTCACTTGATATAATAAGGTACTTTGTTTCCAGCCACTGCTCTTTCCCAGGGTGGCTCAACTGAGGCTGAAAGAGTAAAAAAAGTTTAATTTTTTTTCAACATGGATACAGGTGATTCTACAGGAAGTAGGACCAAAATACCATTTTAAAGGCCATCTATTACACATACTGTTCCAATACTGAAATATACTACTTTTGAAAATTACATTATTATTTTTTTTAAATTTGAAAAACTAAAAACAAGAAAACATGATATCTGTAAGCACTCTACCCCACATTATAAAAACCAGTGGGAACCAGTCTTCAGAAGACTTGAAATGTTAAAGTACAAATGACCAGGTGCAGTGATGTTTGGTTTTATTTGTCGAATTATAAAGGCTAACATGTGTATGCAACAGGTTGTTAACTGATTACCTAATTTTTTTTAATCTAAAGAGTTTCAAGCTAAATGTGGGATGTTTTTTTGGGTTATAAATAATAACGGGATCAAAGGTGGTCCATAATGGTTTTCAAGTCTTTGAATAAAAACTGTCTAACCTCTGATGTAAGTGAAATAAAATGGAGAGATCAACCCCACAAAAATGAACATGTAAAAATGGCAGAAATTTTAACAGCATATCAATGTACTCTCAAACTATATTCTCCATACAAATAAATCAAATATATACCAACATTATACATCAGCTGGCCAAATCATTCAATGAAACTGGATGACCTTAAGGGTAACAACCAACCTTACATGGATGACTACATATAACCACATAGCTCTGTAAGTGCTAAATGCAAAGATTAAACTCTGAACTGCACAGATGAAAAGCAACTGCATCACCATTGTGCTACAGTACCCAGACTTTTGAGAGGGTGCAATTAAATTTGAAAATGTTAACAAAATATTCAGTTCATGTTGCAGGGACACTGGGATTTGCAGGGACACTTGGATATGTACACTAATATTCTGTTGTGGATAAACAGAACCTGCATTATGCGAGTTTGGTGGATTGATCAAGTTCCCATTTAATACTGACCTTATCTGTGTAAAATCAAAGGCAGTGAGAATATTCACTTTTTCAAGTGAGACCAAATAACATATTCATTTATACTGATTATCGATAGCACAAGGACTTCTGTATGCATATGCAGGTTTAATCATCATGTTCATCACCTCATTAATGCTAATTGTTTCCTTTCCTGCTCTTCTTAATCAAGCATTTTAAAGTGCAGTTAATTGAGTTAGCATCACATATCATACTGCAAAACCTGTCTTGAAGTTCACTTCTTCTGCCCAAAATATATTGTCTCTCAAGACAAGTGGTCTCTCAAGACGAGTGGTCTCTCATAGCAGTGGTCTTTTAAGACAGGTTTTAGTGAACAAGGATGTGAAAGTTACATGTTCTTCAAGTCTACATCTTGCGATGTCTGTTCAGGTATTACTTTCATTGTTTGGTGTTCAATGTAAGGCAAAAGAAGAGACCAAAGTTTTGGAAGATGAAAAGGCAAATGTGCCAAATGCAGTTACAGACAGTTGGTATTCTTCACAGAATTCAATGCTTTTGTGGCTTGAAAACGCTTAATTTGACAGAACGCTATGACTTTTAAAATATTTTAGTGCATTAACATCTATACATGTATTTTTATGATAGTTTAATGTTATTACTGTATATACTCGCTTAGAAGATTGGTCCAACCGCACACAATATTGACCCTTATTTGGCACTGTAAGATGTGCTTGAAGATTAGCGTCTAGGCAGTTTGCTCTACTGATTAGTCCTAACAAACTACAAAGACATAAGATTATGGCATTGCAGATCTGGCTCTACACAGTTGGATTCAACTTATATGCGAGTATATAAGGTACATAATACTATCATTCTTCATACCAGATGTTATCACAATCTTATCCCAGGGAAATTAAACACCAACATACCAATACATTGAAGTTTATAAGATGAGTCTAACTGTAGACTGCACAGATCCACACCTGCAGTAACATAATGCACCAGCAGATCTGGGTCTGTGCAGTTTGTTAGTAATCAGTAGAACAAATAGCACAGATCCCTGATCTGTATGTTATGGTAGATCAGGATCATTGTTGTTTGCAGTCTGACTCAACTTGAAGTGAACATATACAGTATACATTTTTAATTTTGGATTGATTAGTCCTTTAGGTATGCACAAATGTAAATTTTAATAGAATTTAAATACTGCAATGTTCACAGGCAATCATCCTTCAACTATTAAAATTCTGGCATATTTTGATGACAGCTGATCTGCTCAGATAATGCTCACAATTAGGCTGATGTTACATTAGCCAGTAAGGTGTAAACTGTATCCCTGTTCATCAATTCAAAAATACGACTAAGTAAGGTACATCTCTGTTCCTCGATTCAAATTTATTACCAAGGGCAAAGTCAAATTTAATTATGCATGTGTCTTAGTTTGATTTACAACCAGATAATGATGACTTATGGGTTAAGTCATTTACAACCTGACATAAAAGAACAACTGCATACTGGCTTTAATCCACAAACAAATCTCATATTTAACTCTGTTCTGTCTATACCACATACCATACCATCTATACTTGCCTATAAGTCCAGTCCAACTGTAAACAACACAGACCCTGATCTGCCATTCCATAATGCATCAACAGATCAGGGCCTATGTTGCTTGTTTTATTTATTAATAGTAACAAACTGTAAAGAGAGATCTGCAGCTTCATTATGTGATAGCAGATGCTGATCTATGTAGTTTGCAGTTGGATCAAACTTATTCATGAGTATATATGGTAGATTTGTAAACACACTAATTGCCCTGGTCTTAAACAACTGTTAAATAACTAGTAGCATTTCCTATATGCCTCTTTGGCATCCAATAAAGATCAGTTTATCTTCGAGGTCAACAATAAAGACATTACACTAATCAGAGAAATTAACTGACAGTCTAAAAGCAATATATTTGAAGTCAATTTCCACATTTGTAACGGTGACGGGGTGTAAATTTCTTAATAAAATATATGCCATTTTATGCATAGCCATGGATGTGTTGATATATCATTATCCATCATGAAACTCATTGACGAGTGCAACATAATTTGATTCTATGTAATCCTATATCTTACAGTTTCACAACCTGTCTCTAATCTTGTTAATTGATGCTTCAGAATTTCCCACAATATGTCACAAAGCACAGTAATTGATGCATCAGAATTTCCCACAACATGTCGCTAAGCACAGTAATTGATGCATCAGAATTTCCCACAACTTGTCGCTAATCACAGTAACTGATGCATTCATCAAATCTTCAAATTCTGCACCAAAGATGCATAATAACAGCAAAGATAACAGTAAAAAATGAATTCAGAATAAAGTGTCAGAAAGTTATCAAAGGTTAAGATTTTCTCCATTTAATGTCTGAAACCAAAAATATCTGAGCTGGCAAAAATACATACAGATAAAAAAATGAAATTCTATTTTATTTCTCCCTTGATGTGCTAAATAAAGCTTCAAAAATCACTTTTACCTAGGCTGGCAGAGTGTCTGTCTGTCTGTCCTTGAGACATGATCCAACATTAAATTTCACAAAATGAACTCCTGATATTACAGACTTCAATATGTTAGTTGTGTACAACACACAGCATTATAACATTATCACATTTTAATCACTTAGTGGTCCACTTGCTTTGCTGACCTGCACAGGTGCAGTGCCGACAAAATAACACTGTTATCTGTTCCCCAGTTATAACAATAGAACTGGGTACAACTGGTTCAAATATTACATTATGTCCACATAGCTGTATGGATATTGGTACTTGTCTATGTTGACTATCCTCGGGTCTGTAATCTGACACAATGTGATCATCTTTATGTATTGGGTGCAGAATGATACTTGTACACTAATAAGCATGTAAAGATTATCTTTATTCACACTCTGGCACTCCACATATCGGAGAGGGCTAACTGCATGTGTGTGTGCATGTCTTTTCACAAAGTGGAGGGTGTGGAGATTGGTGCTGGGTGTGGGTGTTTACAGAGTATAGCAATGAAAAGAAAAGGGGAAATTCACTTTACATGCATATTATTGCCAGGAATGACAGGTAACTTGAGGCCCATGTTGTGTGCATGTGTGTTTTGGATTTTCAACATAGCTTTAAAAAATGTTCAGTCATATCACTATGATGTCTGCAGTGTGGCAGTTTATAGTGATATCTTGCACTTGGGCATCATGCCGCAGACATGTAGCATGATGTCCCACGTGTATAGCTTTATCAAACTCATCCAAGATCTTGCCAACGTAAACCTTTTTACCAAGTTTTATCAAAATAGGATGAAAAATACGATTTCCAGAAAGGTAACATCATCTAATCATAAGCAAGATTAACATCTAATATGTTAACAAATATTTAACATTTAACAGATCTTTCTTATGACAGAACCTGTCAAACACAATGATGCTATATGCCTCTTTACCAAGTCAATCCGATACATGATCAGTTCATGTATATACACTAGTCTTGCTCATGACAAAACTCATCCAACGTCATGGCATAAACCTATTTCTCAAGTTTCATCAAAAATGGGTAAAAAATAGTCTTTAAAGTGGAAAGATGTTCAGCCAATCAGATACAAGAGCACTTCATTAACAGGTCTCTAAATGGGAAGATGTAGTACATATGCTAGTAACCTGAATCGAAAAAAGGTGGGCTTGAAAGGTTAGAAGTGGTACAGATGCTAGTAACCTGCAGTTGCAAAAGGTAGGTATGAAAGGATGTTGCAGATAGAGATGTTACTAACCTTGATGCATTAAGGATGGGTTTGAAAGGATAGAAGTGGTATAGATATCAGAAAGCTTTATCTAGAAAGGGTGGGCTTGAAAGGTTTGAATTTAATGAAAGTGACCATCAATACTGGAAGCTTCATAGGGAAGAAAATAAAAGAGTCTAGTACATGCAAAACCAGGCAATACCAATTACCAAATGAACATTTTTGTTCCATTTATTAAAATCATTACCAGACTTCTGTAATTGCTTATTTAGGAAAAAGCATAAATGAACAAAGTCTCATATTTATTGAGTCTATTTTTCTTTATTTAAGTCAATGACTCAGCCTAGAATATTTTGTTCATGTAAGATATGGTGAGACTAAGGAATGCCTATAGAACCTGTTGTTGAATAGTGGATATATATAATTCTTTCTTTCATTTATGATGGAAATCACTACAAAGAAAGTTATCTTCAAAAGGAACATTTAATTAACCATTTCACAATAATGCTTAACAGGTTAAAAAAAATATGCAGGACAAACAAAACTTAAATAAAAGCTACTAGCCATGTGTGTAAGGCAAACTGGATTAAAGTCAAACTCTGGAAGAATAAATACACTAAAACCAATGTTTATTATTGGGCACTGTCTGTGTTAGGCATAGGTAATCAGTAATTCTGATCACAACCATTATTGTTTCTTATAGTATTTGTATTTTATACAATGATCTCAACACTGAACCTTGGTCTTTCATTGTATTGTTATCAAATAATAATTCTGAATTGTATTCCTTTCATTTCACACGAAAATCTTAAAGTAATCACATATCAAAGAAAAGCATTTTCTTAACCTGAAACCAACCAGTTATACTTGTACTGGTATGGCCCAAAGCCAATATCATAATGCTGTACATCTTAGTTATGAATAAATTTATGCAATACTTTTTTTTTTATCTTAACAGTTTTTAATATCATTGAAAAAGCAGCAAAGAAAACTGCCAATCTTTATGGATGAAGCTGAATTTCATATCATCGAAATTGTTTTTCTGTTAATTTCTCCACAACAAGCAGCCCAAAGTCAGCCTCATTAGATAATGTCTGTAAAATACTGCAATATTATTTGGCAACCATTACAATGGCTGCCAGATTACAGATCAAAGATTACTACATGAGTCTCCATTGTTTTACAATATTTGCCTTCACTCACGATGACCCCAAAATATCAGCTGTCTTTGTCTATTGGTATCAATTACAGCAACATCACTGTTTTATACAGAATATTCAATAAATGAGAGCTACTTTTGTATTTTCATGCATTTATATGACATTTATAACAGACTGCAGTCTCATTAAATTTTTAAAAAATGATACAATTTTCCCATTTTAGCAATTTACTCTACATTTTTGTCTAAAGTTTGGTATACTAAATATATATATATATATATATATATATATATATATATATATATATATCCATGTCAAGACAAAACAAAAAGATCTTCCCCTGCACCAATAAAACTCTGGGCTCAAAATGTGATTTCAGTTATTCAAGCTAATAACCATATAATCCCGTATAATCCACCTGATTTCACTTCACTATTAACACAGATCATTTGCCTGCAAAACCAACAATGGTGAAAATAAATCCCATTTTTTTATTTCCTGTTTCCTTAGACCATTTACTATAATCTCCATACAGGTGAATGAGCTGCTGAATATATATATTAGGGTTCAAAGGCACACCAGCACAATACTGGCCATATGCTGCTGATTAAAAGTTTTAAAAATGCAAATATAAAGAATTTAGGAAGAAACACACTTCTTAATGTAAACATGCATTACCACAAAATAAAAGATGCTACAATTCTGAAAAAGATATATGAAATAAAAAATAATGGCCCAAAATAAAAAATCCTTAAAATATAAGATAAAAATATTTATATGATCTTCATTCCTTCAAATGGTTCAAGATTTTCTTTGTTGGTAGATCACAATAAAGTTCCTTAATTGAGTTCACACGAAAAAGAGTCTGTTTCACAGGGTGGAAATCGATACATCAGACAATAATTTTTCCACTAGTGGACACTTGCAGGGAATACATTCTGGTCGAGGCTGACCCTTTAGAATGTATGCACGAGTTAGGTATGTGCATCTTACATGTGACTAGCTCATCTCTGTCAGAGATGCCATGCTCCAATAATAGGTTTATGTTTACAAAGATTATAAGTGGAGTTTTCATTCCACATACTTTGCCAACCATAAAAAAAACGGGCCTGTGCATCTAACATTTAAAGTCAGTATATGGAATCTTCTTTTCAGAAACAGGCAAATGCAAGGCAGCTATGACTGCTTTATCTTCACTAAGGTGACTAGGCAGTCAACATTACCAGCATGTGCACTCGCATGATTTTTTGCAGAGGGGGTGTCAGTCAGTCATGGCCAGGAGAGTTAGTATAGTAAGCAGTCAGTCACAGCTGGGAGAGTTAGTATAGTAGGCGGTCTCAAACTAAAGCTAATATTTACTAAGCATTCTGAACAGAATCTTGTGACATATTTTCAGCTTCATTTGCATGATTAAACTTGTCGGAATTTATATATATATTTGCAGTATGATTTCTGGGGGGGGGGTCATGTGACCCTCCTTGACCTATGCTGCAGGCGCCCATGATTACTGGATACTTTCACCTGACTGTATAAGCAAATCATGTTTCTAAAAGATTTGGGATATTAATGGGTTGTCAAATTTAAGTGTTTTTTTATATCATGGAAAGGGAATCCAAAATGAATGTGAAACTTGTTGTTTTTTTTTTTTGTTGAGAGGTTTCAGTGCAGCTGAAAGATCTGAGTATGGCTGTAATCACTACATTAAAAATGAAGACTATCAAGTAACCAGTTTAAGATGATGTTGCATGAGCAGCTCCAACCTCATCTCCAGCATCTCTATACAGGGATGAACAACCAAGAGAGGAAGCTAATTTCATTGAATTTACTGAGAAATGATAGGATCTCTTATGGACTTTTTGAACTGGCAAAGATAAAGTATTATTGGGAGGGTGGTGACTACCATGGTAATCTGGGAACATAGAATTTTGCATATTCCTGGACAGATTTATGCTGCTTCTAGGTGAGGATAAATTTGTGTGCCAAATGGAGGAATGGAATTTAGTTTCTGGGCATGCATGGTTATGTATTTGGGCCACATTAGATGTATGAAGAAATCGATTAGAGGATGCTTTGATAGCATGTTGACTAGTCAATTTCATTTATTTGATATCTGCCTCAACATCAAGGTTTTCCTCAGAAATGCTCCAAAACAAAAAGTCAAAGTCCCAAAGTTATTATACACTGGTAAGATTTACAAGCTGATCAGTATTCAATCACTCCACAGACAAGTTTAAATCGTACTATAGACATGTACAGCTGTAAGATTTTCTGCTCTTTTCCTCAGTTTGAGTTTGCCATGTCTCATATTAAATCCAGGACTATCTGACATTTGTCCGTTAGGCATCTAATATGCAGTAAAAAAGTTAATTTTATGGTCAAAAATAAGTCCCAAAATTTGGCTTCCTCCATGACTCTTATTAAATCTAGGACTATCTGACATTTGTCAATTAAGCATTTAGTATGCAGTAATAAAGCCAGTTTATGGTGAAAAAAAAAGTCTGGACTCCTCCTAAACAGGGATAAGAGAACCCTTAAGATGAAGTTTTGTGTCATTATGATTCTATGTAATCTGCAGATGTATGTACAGTTTAAGACTTTAAAAATTTTAAACTCTTTTCTTCTGCCCATTTCTGAATTCTGTGTATGCTCATATGCATGTTCTCTGATCTACATCCGACGAAAATGCCCTCAAAATTTAATGATTAAGGCATTTAATCATGTTGTAAATTCTTATATTGTAAAGGGTGACAAAAAATATGCTGCCCAAGGTAAACCAATAGCCTGAGGATAGCTTTTAAAAAAGCTCATACTCTAAAAGGGGCTGAAACTTGAATGGGTCAAAAGAATTTCCAGTAATTCAAGATAGGACGTCTTCCTTTTAACTGTTGAGTGTCGATTCCATCTCGGACAGTCTTTAGTAATAACAATATTTTCAAATGAGCCTATTTTGTGAATATACTGGACGTGAGCTTGGTATCATTTTCATTAAGGACAAAGTATGCATCATTAGAAATCTTCTGGTAAAAACTTGGGTCAAAATGATCATCCATTAAGGGAATTTAGTCACAACAAGATTTTTAAGACAGTCGGCAGGGCAGCTATATTTGGATGTATGATTGGCACCATTTTCATTTAGGACCAACTAGTTATCATAGGTCTATTGATGAAAACCCCCATTTGATATAACTATCCAATTTGGGAACAGAGAAAAAAACATTTGGTGAGAAGCCCATGTCCATATGTGACTTTCCACTTAAAAGCAGCGATGAAAAGATTTTCAAGATAGTTGCTTTGGTGGCTATACTGAACATCAGATCAGCATCTTTTCACTTCGAATAAAAATGACTTCATAATAAATTGTACGGTGAGAAACCCATGTTGATATGACTTGCCATTCTGGAGGAGCAGCATTAGCAAGATTTTCAAGATGGCTGCAGTGGTGGCCATATTGGATATCAGTTCAGCATCACTGTCATTTAGGAACAACTAGTCTACGGGTTGAATGTGTGTGTCATGTTTCATGGAGAAGTAGTGATCACAAACTTGTGCTAATGGACCAATGGATGATGGATGAAAGACCATCCCTAAAGCTCTATGACCAGTAGCGTTAACAATAAAGATCTGCTAACACATACAAGCAGATACTGCTTCCTAACAGTTATCCACAACAGGATTTTAACTAATGGCTTGAGGGGGATGGGGGCACTCCATTAACAAAGGCTGATATAAAATAATTGAGCAGAGTAGTGAGAGTAACTGTAGCATCATTTGGCTTTCGTAATTATGTTGGCATACAAACAAAGAGATAAAATAAATGCTGAAGACTCAAATATGTTACTTACTATGCCAACAATTTGGACTGACGAAAACCTCATTTTTTATTTACCACTCTACATACCTATCCCCTTAAAATGTAAATTCTTTTGTCAGCCCATACTATCATAAGCATAAACATGGAAAATAAAAGATGCTTGAGAATACAGCTTTAGATTAAAAAATAAAATGCCCATGATACTTACATGAAAGGAAATGTTGTGAATTAGGACCAAATGCTCTTAAAGCATCTTGTAAATTTTTTAGTCTATCTTCTGCTGCTAACTGTACTTCTTTCCACCTAAAAATAAATAAATAAATAAATAAATTAATAAATAAATAAAAAGAAAATAAACAAATATGTATAAGGAATGTGTAATTATGACAAGCTCTGAGAATATTTTTTAAAGAATATATCTTTTACTTGACTTTACCTGAAAAAATTACAACTGTATTTGTACTGAAAGTGCTACAGCGCCTGATAAAGACCTTGTCTTGAAGCACAGATAAGGGGAGGTAATCAACTGAAGAGACAATCTTTGTACATAAATCTCTTTGATTTTCACATTACCATTTGTAGTCAACAGGAAAAATAATATAAACAGTGACAAAAAAATAATTTGTTACATACATGAAACTTATCATTTCTTTTTTTAAAACTTTTGTCAAACATAAGATTTTAACTTCTTTCCAAAACAGCCAAACTGTTCTATTTTACTCTGCAAGGACATAAATTGAGCACCATGTGCATATAAATGGCATAAAAATGACTAAAAACTTTCAGGTCTTCTTACGGCCATCCTTACTTCCTTACTTCCGAAAATGTTAAATCCACAATTTAATTTCAATTTACAACACTTTATATAAATGCAGTGACAAAATAAAATCCTCACCTTGTTTTATATTCTTCTAATTTATGAACAGTGACATGGGATAATACTACATCTAAAGCCTCAAGGTCATTCACCCTGTCATTTACATTATCCACCTGACCCTGAAGTGGAGCAATCTTCTGTTGAAAACTCTGAAATAGAAAAATGATTATCTAATTAAGGAATTAATTCAGTGGATGGTCTTTGTAACATAGGAATTTTACAATGCTATGAGCAAATGCTTGCCTTTACATGAGGAAAGGGTCTGACCTTGAGTGTTCAAGGTCCATCCTGAGTGCTCCAGCTAACCGTATATTATCATCATTTCTATCTTGCTTGTAAAGCATAGGTGAGACGCAGTGATCACTTTTCCAATGGCTGTTGTCATTGGCCCCAGTGTCAATATTAAGTTCTTGCACTTAGCTGTTCCTCTTAAACTTTTTATGTACAGACACGAAACTTAATGGGTGTATATAATTTTGATATTACACAACATGAGCAAAAGCAGGTCACAATAACCTCCTTTTCACCCACTGATGATTATGTGATTGCATTTAGCTCCATTCTGCTGACACTACTGTATGTACAGTTATTAAACTTGATTGATTTATTTATCTTGCTGGGTATTTCTAACCACAGGCAGAACAAGGTCAAAGTGACATACTTTTTCCCACTATAGTGATAATTCCAAGTTTTTTTAAATTTAGCTCAGTTTCTCTGAAACAGTTTTAGGTACTCTAATGAAACTTGATGGGTATATTCGTCTTGGAGGGTATGACTCACCATCAGTAAAAAAAAAAAGGACACAACCATACTGCATCATCCTATATACCTATTCATACCTACACATAATCAGAAACAATGATGGTCCAGTGATAAAAAATGGTGAATCCATTACTCCAATTCAAGAATGATCCTGAATTCATTAAACTATTTTTGGTCAAAACAATAACATAGGTGTCAACTTGTATGGTTTACCTGTAATTTATACGTTGTTTTTTTCCTTTTCATCAGTGTATGGCCGTACAACCATTTTGTACGGTTTTTCGTACAAAATTTTAAATTAAAAAAAATTTTTTTTTTTTTTTTTCGTTTTGTGTGAGTCTGGGACTCTGGGCACAACTTTTTTTTACAACGAGAATTCAATGATATCAGGGTGGCCTGAAACAACCAATCAAATCACAATCAAAACCGTGATTTTTTCATTAGATAATGAAATGAGTTTCATTCATGGTTCAACTCCTGTGTGCGAAGATCTTGTTATTTATCGCTCTGAAATTTGACGCTCACTTGGATTTCTAATATTGACTAACTACCTGTGTAGTATGTTTTCTTATTTTATACATTATTATTTTATTATTTACACTTATTACTATCAAATGCATAAAGTTTACATCAATTTTCATACTTTGCATAGTGTGACAGTCATGTTGGTGTAACCATAATTCGTTCGACTTTTCTGTGTGGAGATAAAGTCGATTTATTAAAATTTTTAGCAATATACTAATTAAAAATAAATAGTCTGCTGAATTTAGCACTGGCATTTTATTGTGCTGTCATAGTTTTGAATTAAGTTTGTCAGATACATAATGCAAACAGGAAGATGCATTGCCATAATGACGGAAGTAGTACAGATACCGAGTGACATTGTTCTCATGGCTCAAAAATATGTAACAATGCCAATTTATATCAAGTTTGTGACCAAACTTGGCACACCATATAGCAAATTCATAACTTTTCAAACATCAGATATGCATTTTTAATAGGAACAATCAGCAGCTTACAAGGTATAAACTTCTGGACTGCTACTTTGTCAATTTCTTTTTATTTCTAGATTTCTATATTTGGATTGCTCCTGGCGTAATATCTTGGGATTTATGGGGAAATATATAAAATCATAACACATTTGTAATCGGGAGATCTTCCTATATCACATGTCAAATCTAAATTTTTTCTTTTTTTTCTTTCATCGAGTTGAAATATTCCATCCATCAAATGGCTGAGCCTAACTTAAAGAAACGTAAGCTTGAAGACACTGACCATGGTCATGGCAAGTTTCAGACTGATTGGATTAAAGTCTTCCCTGGCATTGTAGATGTATCCAAGTTAGGATCTTCCCATGCTATTTGCAAAATATGCAGTAAAGACATTAAAGTGGTGGCATCGGGCATATATGATCTGGAGGAACACTTCAGGACAAAACTGCATGAAAGAAATTTTGAAACAAAGAAGGAAGCATCCATCAAAAGCTTCTTTGCTCAGCCAAAGCAGGAAGATGATAATGTTATAAGTAAAAAGAATGAAATAAAGTTTCAGAAATGTAAATAATTATGTAAATATGTGTAAAAATACTTTGTGTATAGCATTTGTTTTTTTAACACTGTTGATCTTATATAATGTATCAATACATTTTTTCAGGTAAAGTTTTTTTGGTCTTTGTAAGGTTTTTATTGGTCTGGCGCACAGGTTTTCATCTCAAGGGTTAATACCTATGCAAAAACCATACACATTGGACCTCACAAATTATCTGCTTCTTTCTTTTACACTAATCTCTGCTACCTTTTTTTTAACCAAATTACAGTCTAATTGACTGGCTATATTTTTATGTACATACTTCACATTAAGAAACAAAATTCTATGTACCAGTCTGTCAAAATGGTGCTGAAGTACTTGTGTCCATACCAGTGTCCAAATAGAAAAGTCCTGTTCACTAAGTTTATACCATAACATTTTTTATTTTCTGGATTTTCATTAATTTGTAATGTGGAATTTCTACTAAAAATTCCTAACAATTCTACAATAGATGTCAAAGTGACCTACTTTCTGTACTCTTGCAACTCAACAAGGTTACTCGATTATGCCATAGCAAAGCATGCAAAACCTACCATTAAATGGAATTTTTGTTACTTAATTACTTGGTGCATATTTTAGATAATAAATTGTACTGAAATTAGCTTTTTAAACAAATTAAAATACATGTACTCACACAACAATGCAATTGTGATTTTTAAGAATAGCATGACATGGAAAGTGATGGAAAATATAAAAAAGGTGGAGACAGTTCATGTTCCATCAATGGATGTTCAAATAATCATCCCAAACTGTATTTATGGAAGAAATTAATGTAAGAAATGCCCTAACAAGTGCATAAAGAATGTTTTTAGTTGCATTTAAATTTTATTCTACGTCATCAGATGGGCATGCAATATTTCCAGTCCTTGGATTCCGATCTTAGCAGCCAAGTTTAAGCCACTTCCAACAGAAATAACTAGAGATTATTGCCGGAATCATTCAGAGAAAACTACCCCCCCACTACATAGATGAGGGCAATTAATCTCAACCTCAAAAGTTGAGGTGAGATTTACAGCAATTTTAAATCAAATAACAGTTGTAAATATATGGTGGGAATATCTCCACATGGGCAAATTATGTTCATTTCAAAGAAATTTGGTGGATGGGCAAATGATCAATAGTTTTAAAAAAGTGGATTTTTTAAATTAACTTCTCTCTGGAATATTGTTAATCTTAATATGTAGCTAAAATTATTTTGTCAATTCTAGGCCTGAAGAAACTCATATTTGTTATTTTTACAAGTGAATTCAAAAGTACTCTAGTAACCATCACAACAAAGTGAATCAATAGGGTATTCACAAGTAAATGTGGAAGTACTCTGATAAAGAAGACTAGAGAAGTGAAAGCAGATGTACTCTGGCAAAAAGGACCAAATAAGTGAATAGTGAAGTACTCTGGCAACTGACACCATAAGTGAATGCTAAAATACTCTTCTAACCAATGAATGCTTGTGTAATCTGGCAACCAAGACTGCATCAGTGAATGCTAAATTTGGCAACCAACGAATGCTTAAGTAATCTGGCAACCAAGACTACATCAGTGAATGATAAATTACTTTGGCAACCACTGAATGCTTAAGTAATTTGGCAACCAAGGCTACATAGTGAATGCTAAATTATACTGGCAAACAGAAAATGCTTAAGTACCTTATCAACCAAGACTACATCAGTGAATGCTGAAGGACTTGGACAATGATGATTACATAAGTGAATGCTGAAGGACTTGGACAACAAAGATTAGACAAGTGAATGCTGAGGGACATAGGCAACCAAGGTTACACAAGTGAATGCTAAAGACTTCAGCAATGAAGATAACATTTGTGGATGCTGAAAGACTTGGACAACCAAGATTACATAAGTGGATATTGAAGGACTTGGACAACGAGGATTACATAACTGAAATGATGAAGGACATGGGCAACCAAGATTACATAAGTGAATGCTGAAGGACTTGGGCAAAGATGATTACATAAGTGAAATGATGAAGGACGTTGGCCAAAACGATTACATAAGTGAAATGCTGATGGACTGTAGCAAAAAAGACTAAATAAGGGAATACTTAAGTAATCTACAAACCAAGACTATGTAAGTGAATGCTAAAGTAACCTGGCAACCTGTTAATTCGCGAGTCCAAGACTACATAAGCACTGGCCATTTGAAATACAGATAGAAATTCAAAGCGCCTACTAACTTGTCATGGCAAAACTTTAACTACAACTAGACAAGTGTTCAGGAACAAGGTTGCCTCACCACAGTACCTGAAATGACCTAAGTGCAAAACAAGGTGTAACTGACAGATATACAGATGTATAGATGCACAAACAAATGGTATGCAACTGCATGCCCTTATTAATGTCATTGTGGGGCATAAAAACCTCTACATAACAAAGTCTATCTAAACAAAAGCTATTCAAGCCACACAAAGCAAATCAAAGTATTCAGGATACTGATGGTTTCAGCAGGTGTGGGTAATATATAACATTAAGAAGGATCAAAGGAATGAACATATATTAAGATACTGATATTCATGCTCCTTTTTTCAAGAGCAAAAACCAATATCCCTCTAAATACATGTAATTTAAGTTATTCTTCTCTTTATTTTTGTAACAGAATTGATTAAAATTGCAAATATATTGGCAATTTACTACTGAAATGATGGAGTATTGTTTAAGTACTACACAAGAAACAGTCAAATTATATCAAGGTAACTAACCATTGTTTAATAATTTCCTCATTGGATTAGAATCCCAGTTGTTTTCTTTTACACAGCTCTACTAGCTTTTCAAAGCCGAAATGCCAATACAGTTAAATATTCAACGTTCCTTATTATTTGAAATACAAACTACCATATTTACCGTATATGTTGGGACACCATAAATTAATTTTAAAAGTTTTTTTCTGCACTGTATGTTCTTGGATACATTATTTTTTTCGAGTCGTAAGTTGTGGGACACCTTTTAAATCATTTGAAAATTACATGTCGAAAAATGCACTCCAGCTGAAATTTTATTTTAAAAATTATAAAACTGTGTACTTGAGATCAAACTCTTTAATCCACTGCAGCAGCATCTCATCAACACAACCGTTCTCCTGCAACATGTACAATCCATTCTTTTGGTGCAAGAATATTTTTCTCATACCATGAAAATTGTTAGAGGCAACACATCTCCCAAAGCGGAAACTGCGTGGACTAAAGTCAGATTTTTTCAAATCTGCACCAGTCTAATTCTCACACTTTTGACCCCCATCTTATTGTCAGTCAGTCCAGGAATGCGATCAAAGTACACTAAAATTTCATCCATATTAATGATCATATTATCGGCGAAATCATCTGCTTCTCTTTTGGCCTTCACGAATTCATCACATGATTTTATTTTCTCCAAATCATCTGGGCAACGCTGAGTCATCGATGTCCAAACACGAAGCACTATGTTGCATCACTTTAAAAACTGTTCCATTGTTTCGATTTACCTTTAATACCAATGAAATGGAACCAAAGTTAGCTTCCATATCTCGACCATCCTTCTACATTCAAATTTTTTTTTAAAAATCGGCACACTTAAAAGAATCCATTGTCAGCTTCTGAAGTCAGCTATCTTTGCAATAAAATAATCTTTGTATTGATATCCTTTTAAGAAAAAAAAAAAACGGCTTCAGAGGATACAAAGTTCGTTTCCAAGGTCAGCTTGCTTTGTAATAAAAATAACCTTTGTCTTTGATGTCCTGTCGGTAAGTTCAAAGAAGGAAATTACTGCTCACTGGCAGTTGTGTTTATTCACCACCCGGACTTCTATGTGCTTGGCATCTGTAGTTATAATTAATACAAAGGAGCATTGATGTCTGCGGGTAACCCGTAATGATACTTTTGTAACCTGTGCTGGTGAAAATACTGTCACTTGCACTCAAGTAAATCTGTTTTCAAATAATAATTTTTATTTGTGAGATACTGTCATACAGTAGACCTGGATATGATTCAATCTTGATTATTTTGCACCTAACACTGCATCATGCATGAATGGCAGTTGTCTTCAATATATCGGTTGATTATTTCCCTCTTGTTTGCAAAATAATCTGCTTCTCTTCTGGCCTGCACGAATTCATCACATGATTTCATTTTCTCCAAATATTCTTGGTGACACTGGATCACGAAGCACTATATTGTGTTGCTTTAAAATTTGTTCCATTGTTTCAATTTATTTTCAAAATTCCCGTGAATACCAGTGAAAAGGAACTAAAGTGTGTTTGCATATCTTGGCCGTCATTGTATATTCCAAAAAAAACCCCCCAAAAAACAAAACATTGGCACACTTAAAAGAATCCATAGTTGGCTTCCAATGTTTGCTTGCTTAGCAATAAAATAACCTTTGTATTGATATCCTTTAATTAAAAAAAAGTAATCAAAGTCGGCTTCTGAGGTCGGCTTGCATTGTAAATAACCTTTGTCTTTGATGTCCTGTCGGTAAGTTCAGTGAAGGAGGTTACTGCTCGCTGCCAGTTGTGTTTATTCACCACCCGGGC
>JAECUM010035263.1:0-48821 GCA_016617855.1 Megalonaias nervosa
AAAAACAAACAAACAAACAAAAAAAAAGACAAAAAAAACAAAACAAACAACAACCCACTACAAATACAAAAGCCCCCACAAAACACAAAACGGGCGAATATATGTGATCGTTAATGCGGAATATCTTATTAACATTTAACAGATCAAAGCTTACTCAAGTAAGTAAAATCGGTATGCAGGTTTAATGTTTTCTTTCAAATACAAAAGTGTCGTCTGAATGTGCAATACTATGACCTAAGTTTTAAATCCATGCAGCAGCAAGAGAAATCTGACACAGTATAGCATAATATTTAACTAACGTTTCACCAAATCAAGACTGAATGTACATTAAATGAAATCATTTGTTGTTGTTGTAATTAGTAATGGACCTAAATGACCTAAAACGTTACACCAGGATTCTGAAGAACCTAGACTTGCTGATGTGCCAAAACTTACTAATCGTCGCGACATCTATTTAGTGCAGTATTGTTGAACACAGGAGAAAAACGCCGGTTGATGAAATTAACTCAGTGGTAATAAGTGATGAAAAACAAGCGGGATAAACTTCTTTGTACAGGACAGCAAACAATAAGATTAAATCAGAGAATCATGCCGTGTGTCTAAATCAAAGAACCAGGCCGTATGTCTAAATCAGATAACCAGGCCGCGCGTCTAAACCAGAGAACCAGGCAGTGTCTAAATCAGAGAATCATGCTGTGTGTCTAAATCAGAGAACCAGGCCGTGTGTCTAAATCAAAGAACCAGGCCGCGTGTCTAAATCAGAGAACCAGGCAGTGTGTCTAAATCAGAGAACCAGGCCGTGTGTCTAAATCAAAGAACCAGGCCGCATGTCTAAATCAGAGAACCAGGCAGTGTGTCTAAATCAGAGAAACGGCCGTATGTCTAAGTCAGAGAACCAGGCCGCGTGTCTAAATCAAAGAACCAGGCCGTATGTCTAAATCAGATTACCAGGCCGTGTGTCTAAATCAGAGAACCAGGCCATGTGTCTAAATCAAAGAACCAGGCCATGTGCCTAAATCAGAGAACCAGGCTGTGTGTCTAAGTCAGAGAACCAGGCCGAATGTCATGCGTATTTAAGGTGCACAGATTCAGATAGGACAAGCATTGCACAGTCCATTGTTGTAAACACTGAGATATTTATTTTTGAAAATTAATCTTGGGCGAATAAAGATATAACTGTGAAAAAATATGACGATACAATTTCAGCAATATATTACATATCTTTATGTAGGAGTAGATTAATCTACAGGTGGCGATGGCATATATTTATATATTTGCTACTATACTATTTATACTACATAAATTTATTATCGAGTGATATGGTTAGAAAAACGGGTTGCTTCGTTGGTATGTATTTATTACCGAATGATATAGTGAGGAAACGGATTGCTTTGTTGGTATCTATATATTACATAGTGATATGGTGTGGAAAACGTGTTGCATTGTTGGTTACAACACCAACCTAAACAATTCATCTGACAGAATCAAACTGGAATTAAACACTGATATACATACCGACATACTAAGATTCAAGCTGTTGATAAGAAAGATGTGTGTGTGTGTGTGTGTGTGTGTGTGTGTGTGTGTGTGTGTGATGACAGTCCTGTAATCCCAACTACATATACTGTAAAACTAAATGTCATGAAACAAAGATTGATTTACATTGGTACTAATGGTTTCATGAGCTGACCTAATTTCCTTTTTGGAAAAGGTCATGACTTGATTTTAGCCGTTTGGTTGTTGCGTCTACAGTTCTGATCCAAACTGCAAACAAAAAGTCAAACAATGCTAGAACTATTAACATGACACAGTCAACCAATAAAGAAACAATCTGTCCATCATTTTTCAAGATCCACCTGAGCGCACTGCCATTATTATAAGACAATTGTACTTCTTCCTTTTTGGATATCTCCAAAAAGTTGCCAATATTTTGTATGCTTATTTTACTTTGCCCACAGTTGAGTCTGTCTGTACTATCTTTTCCAGCTCCAGAACCCTAACCTTATCCTGCTAAACCTTTACCAGCTTTGCCATGGATAAAGCACGAGTTGATACAATCAATACATATTTCTATGGATAGAATAGATGTTGCTGTAGTCTTATATATTTAAATCGATAGAGCAGCAGATGATACAATAATACATATTTCTTGATAGAGCGTGAATTGATACAATCATACATATTGCTTGATTGAGCATGAATTGATACAATCATACATATTTCTGTATACAGCAGGAGTTGATACAATCATACATATTTCTGGATACAGCAGGAGTTGATACAATCATACATATTTCTGGATAGAACAGGAGTTGATACAATCATACATATTTCTTGATAGAGCAAGAATTGATACAAGCATACATATTTCTGGATACAGCAGGAATCGATACAATAATAAATATTGCTATGGCTAGAACGGATTGACAATCATATATATTTATATGGATGAAGCAAGAGTTGGTATAATCATACATATTATGGATCTAGCAAGACCTGATATGATCATACATATTGCTATGGATAGTGTAGGACATGATACAATCATACATATTGCTATGGATAGTGTAAGACTTGATACAATCATACATATTGCTATGGATAGTGTAAGACTTGATACAATCATACATATTGATATGGATAGTGTAGGACATGATACAATCATACATATTGCTATGATTAGTGTAAGACTTGATACAATCATACATATTGCTGTGGATAGTGTAGGACTTGATACAATCATATAAGTTGTTATGGTTAATGTAGGACGGGATACAATCATACATATTGCTATCGTTAGTGTAAGACGTGATACAATCATACATATTGCAATGGATAATGTAGGACGTGATACAATTATACATATTGTTATGGTTAATGTAAGACGTGATACAATCATACATATTAATATTGATAGTGTAGGACTTGATACAATCATACATATTGCTATCGTTAGTGTAAGACGTGATACAATCATACATATTGTTATGGTTAGTGTAAGACGTGATACAATCATACATATTAATATGGATAGTGTAGGACTTGATACAATCATACATATTGTTATGGTTAGTGTAAGACGGGATAAATTATACATGTTGTTATGGTTAGTGTAGGATTTGATACAAGCATACATATTGCTGAGGATAAAGCAAGACTTGATACAATCATACTTATTAATATGGATAGAGCAAAACTTGATACAATTATACCCATTGCTGTTATAATCGTTTCAATTGTTATACGTTTCTTCTGAAACAATCTTTGCGGAATGGTAACTTTTCTCTAACTTTTGGATGAACCGTTATAGTTTATTTCGTTATAATTGCTCCCAAGCTCTATTAAATGTCCAGCTACCTGTACTCTTTAACTTTAAACATTTACCAAAAGCTGTTTCGATTGATCTTTTCTTGGTGGTATCTATTTCGTTGAAGATGTTTTGCTTTATGTGTTCTATCTGTCATACGCTTCACTGTCTGATTTCAGTTGATCTAACAAAGATTCAGGAACTGTTACTGCGTCTATTTTATTCTTCTTGCAGAGTAAATAATACTTGGTCTGTAGGTGGAAGTTCTCCACCTAAACTTTTCTCATGATAATCTCCTATGATAATATTTGTTTCTCTTACTCTAATATTTCCTTTGTGTGGATTGTTTCCCTCTACATTTCCATCAGGAACTTGTATTTGTTGTCTTTGGTTAATTTCAGATTGCAATTATTGTTCTATCATTTCAGTAAACAAATATAAAAGCTTAAACAAAAACAAAATAATGTGAATCTATACTTCACTTCAGATAGAAGATAAACAGTATGAAGGTCACTTAGCCCAGTATCAAAGTCTGCATAAAAGCAACCATACTCCATTCAAGGCGGAAGATAAATAGTATGGGCATCTCTTAACCAGGTATCAAAATCTGAAAAAGGTGACTCTCTACAGGTTCGTATTTTCCATAGATTGTTAAAGAAAAATAATTTCCCAGGGTTTCCTTACTGATTATACTAGCTATTTACAAAAGACCTTGTGTCTCTTAGGTCTTGTTAAAAGAACTTTGAATTCCCTTTATTTTGGTGTATGACTGATGGGTGAAATTTGGGTTATAGAGTATACAGCTTGGCCTTTCTTCAGATGTGCAACTGTCAAAAAAAAAAAAAAACCCTGCTAGCTCCGTATGGCCATTTTCACTTTCTGGACTTTAGAGGTAAATTGTAAAAGAAGATCCGATTACTTTTTAAAAAAAATACATTTAACATATTTTTAATCCATTCATTGCGCTTTCAGAAGCTGGTATTGTCTGTTCTGGCAAAATTCGTTTCCCATATTTCAATAACTGCTAGAAATAGTATACTTCAGGCTAATTCAGGCTGGTATTTTGAGCGCATGGAGAGTCATTTTAGTAAGCTGTGTGCTTAGACCATGTGCAATTTCCACAAGTACAATATCCAAATAAATTTCAGACACAGTGCATGAAAAAAAAACATATAGGCTTGCCAACATTCTCTGCATTGTGCATGTTGCAAATGCAAACAACTTTACCTTACACCTGTCACTCTCTCAGAAGTTCATCTTATCAGTAGAGAGCCCCAAAAGAATATATGCTCCATTTCAGAGGAAAGATGACTAGTATGGGGGTCGCTTAGCCCAGTATCAAACGCTGCAAAAAGCATCTATACTCCATTTCAGAGGGAAGAAAAATGTTATGAAGGTCGCTTATCCCAGTATCAGAATCGAAATACGTGTAAATGTTTCTAATCCAGCCACCCCGGGAATGTGAAGGCGTTGACCACTAAAGACAGGTTCCTGCTTACACGAGATGTTTAGTTACTGTAATACATAGTATATGATCTAGAGTAAAAATATGCTTAAAATGTGACCTTCAGATGACCTTTAAGGCAGTTTTGGCTATATTTGGCTCGTGATAGATCTACATGTATATCTAAAGATTACATTTTCAATGTGGTTTTTTGTAGTTTGAAACATTTTCACTGCAAAGTGTGAAATCGATGTTTAGGCGGCAAACCTGATCATGTTTGTATTTTTTATTTTTAAGCCAATAAGAAACTGCTGTTTTGAAATAGATACGATATAAAACAATTAATCTCTGATTGAAAGAAATTTTAATAAATGTAAAATGATGATTTGGTTTCCCTAACAACGTGAGCTGTTAACAAAATGATTTTCACTGTTATGCTCAGTCTAACAGAAACTGGTAACTTCCATCCATTATGTATTAAATATCTTTCTCCACCTCCCTGTAATGTCCATCCATTATCTATTAATTATCTTTCTCCACCTCCCCGTAATGCCCGTCCGTTATGTATTAAATATCTTTCTCCACCTCAACCTCCCCGTCATGTCCATCCATTATGCATTAAATATCTAACTCCACCTCCACCTCCCCGTAATGAAGATCCATTATGTATTAAATATCTTTCTCCACCTCCACCTCCCCGTAATGAATTATAACATATTATTATAATTATATGAAACAAAATATTAAATAAAAGAAAACAAATAAATAAAATAACAATAAGAATTATAATTAGCAGCACCATTAAATAAAAATTTCTTTTAAAAATAAAATGGACAAAATAAATTGCTTTATCATTTGAGATTACAAGTGGTACAGGTATTATTATTGTAAATTCCTGTCCTTGCACTCGCAAAAGTTCTCACAGGATTTCGTCTAATCATTTTGGAAAATAATGGAAGGCAATCGGCTTTAAGGGCTACACATGTGCAATATAAAATCTCGCAAATTTTGGTTTATATTATTCAGATCAAATTAATAAAATACAGCTAAATTGTAGGAATCCTTGTGTCAAGAAGGTCAATACTTCTTGAGATCAAATGAATACTTCTTTGGAAGTCGAGTTCATTCGAGAAATAAAAAGAATTAAATCAATGAAATTGCTGAGAATTTTAATGATTTGCACCAAAAATTATTTCGTGTGCGATGAACAGACATTTTTCAAAACAGACAGTATCACTGCAACATTTCAAAGTCACATAAAATAGGTTTTTTTTTTTTTTTTAACCTGGTAGACATTCTTGACCTAATAAATTTTTTCCCGTCATTAAACCCGTAGGTAAATATTCTTAATTGAATGCGTGAAATCGAAATCTCGATAAAACACGAGTAATTTAAAATATTAGCCATTCAAGTCAAAAAAGCAATCTAATCTGTTCAAACAGGATTTGTGTGGGTTTCATCAACAATGCTTGGAATGTGGTGCTACACCAGTGAAAACACCCGATGCTTTAAGTGTTTACTAAAACTCAAATATCGACGATATTAATTACGTGCAACAGATGGTTGAACTACTGATGCTTTAGGAAGCAGACGACATATGCATACATAATAAAATGTTAAAAGATGGTAATGAGCAAGTTTCATCTAATATGCATACACAATAAACATAGCTTGCTTCATAACTTCTGGTCACCATAACGTCTCAACGGTTTTGTTAAAACTATTAATGTCTGCTATTAATATCTCGCATTCATCACATATAATCTTACCGTATTTTTATTTCTATTTGTTATTTCTTTCACATCACTCTTAATTTCGTCAAGGGGGTGGAGGCATTCACCCCGGTCATGACTTTAAAGCTTTCTGCTGATCTCAGCTGGCCAAGATCGCCTCTAAAGCGCTCGCCTTTACCGATAATATCATCTGTGTCCGCGCGAGTTCAAGTATCGGGCTCGGCCGATGTAGTTATGTAAGAAAACGTCCCAGTAGCTTCCCGTGGGTTGGTTGTTCTTATTAGGGTTTTCCCGGGTTCTTCCTCCACCAGTTATACTGGCCGCCACGTATAGCCTATTTTGTGCTGACAAATGGTGTTAAACACATAACAACAACATTAACCTTTCTAAAGAACCAGTCTGGTGCGTTGGTAAGCATGCCGGTCTCGTGATCAGAAGGGTGTGATTTCCAATTTCACAATCGGATCATTGTGAGGTCGGCTTCCGTTGTGTGACATGGGGCAAGGCACTTGATTGCAATTGCCTTGGCACTTGATAACCATGGAGTGTTTTTGTGCCGTAAAACACTAAACCAAACAAAACTAACTTGACAATTTATACAACTTTTTGAAGGTTCTAAGACTGCTGTCGTTGTAAGATCCTATCGACCGTGTATATCTTATTAGATGTTTTGACCCTGTTCTATATATTGACTAAATGTTTTAGCTAATAATATATTGTAACTTTGTAAGATAGATCTTCTTACTCTAAGAACACCTGGATTATATTTACAAGCGGCACTTTAAAATAACTTGTAGGTTATAACTCATTTATTGAAAAGCTTCAAAATCCAAACTTAGTTTGATCCTAAGACCATGCCATCATTACCCCAAAAGTCCCGACGGCGGTGATTTATGAAAATGCTGACCTCGCCATGTTTAGATACTTGGCTCTATGCTTCTTTCTAAACTCTCATGACGTTCTTGTGAAGGATCTAAAGAACGAGATAGACCCAAACCTCATGGGGAGTTTGTTTAGCTAACCTAGTCAGGTAATATCTTGAAAATAAAGTAATGCAGGTTGTTGAAATAGTCATCAGAAGTTTGGCAGTATGAGAATGAAATACACTCACTGATAATTCTTTATCTGAGTTCACATATTACCATTTGGAAAGTGTACATTTTGTTAAAGTGGAACAATTTACAATCATAAGTCACGATTATGGCAAAGTCGGTACCAAGTATCATCAGGCAGGTTTTAATTTTTAAGATAGTAGTCATGATAATGATGTAGGTAATGACGATGGTAGGAATTGTTATAACGGTGACGACGGTAGGAATGTTCTAACGATGTCTAGAATTAGAACGACACTGGAAAATACAAGAGGGAAAAGCCATACAAAAAGCTTTAAAATGCAATTTTAGACATTCTGTAGGCGTTCTGATACATCAGCAATTGCTGCTGATGCTTGCCGAATGAGCACAAAACAACCATTCTTTTCAGAATATATTTATGAAATAGTATTTGGAAGTTTTGGGCAAATCTGACGATTCAGTTCTAGTATAAGGCAACTCGGACAAAATTGTGGCTCTACTTGGACCAATATAGTGATCTTATGCTGCCTTATCGCTTCATTGTTGTAAAACAGGTTTTATAGTTTTAATACAATGTATCAGCACATGATACTGTACATTTGTTGTACACGATGATAAAATGAGAATATATATTGGACTAATACATTTATTTATCATTAGTGATATAATTTTCTTTCTAACTTCTATTATGTAGTACAGTAATCAAACGATAAAGTGGCATTTGGTAGGAGAACAAGGACCAGTCTATTTATGAGTAAGTTACAAGACAATTCACACCCGGTTTTTCACATGACTCTGAAATGTACATAGACTGGTATATTTCTGTTTTCGTATCAGCAAAGATAGCCATACTTGTATTAGAAAAGTATGCATCTTTTCTAATCTTAAATTGTTAGTGTTTTGATGTTTTGATGGATATTTGTTGCAAAGAAATAGGTGCAAGATGAGTATTCGAGAGCAGCATTGCCCATTTTAGAAATTCTTATGTCTCTTTCGTCAGACCTTTTGCTTTCCTAACAAATGTTCTTAAAATACTAAAAACAAAGTTTTCGTTTCTTACCATGATAGAGATTTCAACCCTTCATCAAGGTTTCCCATGAACTCCTCTGCTGCGTTGTCATCTAGAGAGTTGGTACTACTAAATCTAGATTTTCGTCTTTCCTTGAAGTTTTCGCTCAGTTCCCGAAATCCCTTTGAGAATTCCTCAACACTAATCTTCCCATCTCCATCCTTGTCAAGTTGTCCGAATACCTCTCGAATTTCCTCATTGGTCAACTCAGAACATATCACTGCGAGTTCTGACTGATCTATGTAACCGGAACCATCCAAATCACATGCTCGAAAGAGGGAATTCACTGAACCATATTTTTGCTCCATATCGGAACGGTATTAGATAATATTTCGAAATGACAAAAGGTTCGTAATCGAGGAAATATATATATCTTTTTAAGTTGCTATTGGTTTCATGTTCGCCATGTAGTTACATTCAGCCTGAAATTATAAGAAATACAAATGTTCTTTTATCCTCAAACCACAATATACAGATATGTCGTCGAGTTAGCTGTCTAACTATATCAGTATTCGTGGAGAAATATTTCTTATTTTCTTCAACAAAGCGGAACAATGTATAACACAAAGAGGAAGTACTAATGTGTGACTAATCAACCATTAAGCTCTGAATAAAAGAACGTCTGCAGATGCACTAAATTTCCTGTGTCTTTCCCATTGCCTCTCTTCAATCAAATAATCACCAAAACAATATAATATAATGACTTTATGCTAACCAATATAATTAAACATCTTCAACAGATTTTAGTCTTTATTATATCATTTGTTTTACAAAAAGATACAATCTTCTCGAACTACGAGTCAAAAAACTTATGCAATGTACAAAATACAATCGGTTGCTGAATTGTTTGCACCAGAGTAAACAAATTCTGTTGCATAAAAGACAGAAACTTAATAATAACATCTTCGCATCGGACAAAGGCTACAATCTATTTAGCATTCAGAAGATAACGGATGAGATTAAAGAACACCCTATTCACCCTGCTGCAGGTCGAACAAAAACAAATACACGCATACAAACTTTTGACAAGATAAAGAGATTACAAGTTGATGTTTTATTCTCAACGTGGAAGGTCAGACGACGAAAATGTGGCATCTTGGTCGTCCCGTTGCTGATAGCCAGTATTTGGTCGTCCTGTTGGTGATAGGCAGATTACTTGGTCGTCCCGTTGCAGCTAGACAGTATGCTTGGTCGTCCCGTTTCTGATAGGCAGATTACTTGGTCATCCCGTTGCTGAGAGGCAGTATACTTGGTCGTCCAGTTGCTGAGAGGCAGTATACTTGGTCGTCCAGTTGCTGAGAGGCAGTATTCTTGGTCGTCCAGTTGCTGAGAGGCAGTATACTTGGTCGTCCCGTTGCAGCTTGGCAGTATGCTTGGTCGTTCCGTTGCTGATAAGCAGTACACTTGGTCGTCCCGTTGCTGATAGGCTGTGTACTTGATCCTCCCGTTGTTGAGAGGCAGTATACATGGTCGTCCCGTTTCAGCTATGCAGTATGCTTTTTCGTCCCGTTGCAGCTCGGGAATACAAAAAGCAAACGTATTCCCAACAGCATTTATGTGCCACACCCACAGAAGAAAAATTAGCAAGGCAGTAAACTAGAAAATACTACGTGTATCTACCCAACTACAAGGCGATGAACAATGCATAATCTTTAAGGTACAAAAAATATTCTTCCGCTTCGAAAACCTAGCGCCTTTTATTTCATTGTCGGGAAACAAAATAACCCTTAGAGATCGGTTTCACGACACACCTTTTGTTCAACATAATGCTTTTGCAATATATAGGTTGTTGAATGTAAGTATCCGTAACTGCGTAATGTAGGCAAAGGGTTATACTTTTGTTCATTGTTGAATAATCCACTTGTATTCGTGTTTTGGTGTATCATCAGAAATTGTTTAAAATTCGAGCAATTTTATATTTTCTTTATTCTGTACAGTAAACAAAAAAGACCCAATTTCTTATATGAATGAACACAGACACAATATTGTTTAAGTTGTTCCCAACTCTACTCACCCCACCCACCCCACTTTCTCTGCAAGATGAATAAGGAACGCTCGTATCTTGTATCTTTGCAGAAAAAGCATAATTACATCACATCCAACGCGTCGCAAATTCGGTAGAAATTCTTTAAATCTTTTTGTGTCCGCAGCGGGATAATTAGTTAGCATTTGTTAATGGTCTATGAATATTATTTCTGCCTTGTTTAGGATTTTACTGTAAAGCTTTGTTTTCTATGCAGTATAGTATAGAGCGAACACAAACAAATATAGAAGAGTATTTTTGTCGCACTTGTAATTGCCGTTTTAAATTATTACATATTCTAAGGCCAAAAATAGTGCTGTTTTCTGGGGACATTTGGCAGTTTCCTGTCTCTGTTCCTGAGCTCAGAAATCATCCTAGTTTTGTGTTTTAGGGCACAACAACACAAAAAGATTAGTTAGTACTGAGCCGATTTTAGTAAAGTGCCTTGCCTAATGACAGACCACGGTTGCCGATCTGGGATGATCCGAAAGTGATATTCGCTCGAAATCAGAGCCTCTTAGGAAAATATACGTAATAGTTTCAAGCCGAAATGCAAATTTACGTGAGCAAAAGGTTATATAATAGGTGCAACAAATGTTTTCTTAGTCCAGTGCATTTGGCCGGACTTAAACTATACCATATCATTGTCTCCCGTCATTTTGGAATCCTCACTAGCTAAATGTTTTATTGTTTGGTCACCTTTTGTTCCTTTATGCTTCATATTGCGTGGAATGAGGTACAGTCATCAAGGAGTGTCAGAAGACCCGAAAGATTGAGAGTGTATGGGTAAGGTACAGGAGGAATACACACAAAGCTGAGATGGTTAAATCGTACACTTCCTCCTCTTCAAATTCTTCCTTAGATTTACACACATCAGTAAGATGTTATGGGGTTTGCATATTCATTTTAGGTACAAAGATCAATGCTTGAGAGGGAAGTTCTTCAGATAACGCGTATAAGTAAAATAATGTATACAAAATGCAAAGCCCTAGAAGACTGAATATACTGACACATTAAGTCGCCAGTATCTTCCGATGCTCTGTGTAAGCTCGATTACGGATAACCTTCCGTAGCCCACTCCGAAGTGTTGAGTATTTGTTCGTAACGTTCATCAACGTTTGTGTTCTCGGTTACGTGACTTCATCACCGTCAAGAATGTCCGAGAGTTTTCCTCGTATATGAATCATTATTTCTTGCAACTCGTAGATGACGTCATACAGCCAAAGAACGAACACGATGCACATTGTGCCACATTAGTCAATACACGCACGTCCAGCAAAACTTCGCTCGCAACTAAATTTTACCTATTTATTATTAATTGAGTTTTATGTCTAATCAGACAGACAATATCCTATCGTTTACTCATTTTTTTTTTTCGATTGGAACGTCACTCGGCCCTTTTCTATCAAACGCAATTAAACAAAATAATTGTGAGAATACGTATACATTTGATGATTCTGGATGGTTCGCCTGCGATGCAGGGCATTACAAAAGATGAGACGCAAAAAGTAGGTGGTGTATCAATTGTTGCTCTGTCTCCATCCGCCACTGTATCGTGCAATGTTGTAGAAAATAGTTCTTCATCTAGTGCTCAATGGCTTCTAATTCTATCCCTTGGTTTATATCCTTTTCTTTTCTTTTCCTTCGCAAATAATTGCATGGCGAACGAGATCGCTGCTGCGCTTTGATATATCTTTTTGTTTTTCCTAAAACGGAAGTCAGAATAATGTCTGGTATCACAAATCATTAAACTGTGATATATCTGTAAAATCAGAATTTAAAATACAAACCAACGTGTGATAAATGGCTGAATAAATGGAGGTCATTAAAATATGTTAAAAGTTATAATATAAAATTCCAAAACATTGATTCGAAACAAGATGGTCGAGCGAAGGTAGCCCAGATTGTAGTTGTCTCTCAAAATGTAACAGACATTAACGAACATTTTCGAAATATTGCTATGTTCACATAACGACTAATTTTTGTACAACCTACAATGGGAACCTATTTAGCGCAGGGAACTGAATCATTTATTTAAAAAAAAATAATTCTTTTCACCTTTTTGAAATGATGCGTTCTATAAAATGTGCTCGTGTCGCTATTGCAACTAATCTCCACGACACATGGTGAGTCACATGGTAAGTCAGTGGTGGTCTGTAGGCGGTGTCTCTTCTATTGGTTGTTCGTCTATTTAATATGCAGAATTTGAGTCTGACCTGTGTGCGGAATATTTTCTGTCACATTTGCAAAGAAAACAACACAGGATATCTGCCAAAATGAAACTGAATTTCAGTTGATATGACATGCTTACGTTACAATGATATGCATATGAAAAAGAACGAAACTTTTTCAAGCAGCTTTGTTGCAATTTTCTTTCAAAAGGCTAGAACAATATACTGTACATGTGCCATTTAATTTGTTTACTGTATCCCCCGTGTATCATGCAATACAGTGAAATGATACTAGTACATGTAAATATAAGTTGCCCTCGCACATTTCCTTATTATCCGGATACATTTTGCTATTGACGAGTGAAACTAATATTTTCGTCAAAGGACGGACTATTTTTCTTTTATACTCGTGTATTGTGGAAATGATCTCTCGTCGTACTTTAGTGATCCTTACGCGATCAAATGGTTTCGGTCTAACATTTACGGCACCGATTGGCTTAAACAGTAACATTTTGATAAACTTTATAGAAAAAAAAATTTCCACAAATTTCAGCACTGATATAGAGATTAATAAAGTGTGGAGGGAGGTGGTTTTGTTTGTTTTCTAGTATTGTACACCGCATCGAGTATGGTATTACTGAGTTTTACGAGGGCAGTCAATGTCGATTGGCCTATACGAGGGCAGTCTATGTCGATTGGCTTATAAGAGGGCAGTCTATGTCGATTTAATTATACGAGGGCAGTCTATGTCGATTGGGTTTTACGAAGGCAGTCTATTCGATTGGGTTTACGAGGGCAGTCTATGTCGATTGGGTTTTACGAAGGCAGTCTATGTCGATTAAGTTTTGCGAGGGCAGTCTATGCCGATTGGGTTTTACGAAGGCAGTCTATGTCGATTGGGATTTACGAGGGCAGTCTATTTCGATTGAGTTTTACGAGAGCAGACTCTGTCGATTAAGTTTTACTAGGGCAGACTATGTCGATTGGGTTTTACTAGGGCAGTCTATGTCGATTGGGAGTTACGAGGGCAGACTATGTCGATTGGGTTTTACGAAGGCAGTCTATCTCGATTAAGTTTTACTAGGGCAGTAGCGATTGAGTTTTACAGGGGCGATCTATTTCGACTGGGTTTTGCAGGGGTAATCTTTGCCGACTGAGTACATGTGTATGTAAAGCAATCGTAAAATTTAGCACTTACACTGCAAAGTATTTATAGCTATGTACAGATATATTAAGTGAATCTGTACGTTAGGTTTCGTGACGTAATCCACAAGTGCCTGGGTTTTATTTCCTTAAAAAGGCACATCATATTTGATGCAGTGTCTTAGTTAAAATTTACAGTAAAAATGAATATTATCTATATATGGCATCATAGCCTGATGCTTATTGACCAGTCATGTCGGAAATTAGCTTTGCATAATAATGTATTACAGTTTCAAACAAATGACTAGAGACTAATAACCATGGACATGGCTCCAATCAACAAAAACTGATCAAAGCAAATTAATTACGAGCTACATTATACAGCAATTTCAAAATATCGTCCTTATCAACCAGTTACAAGTTACATTCGTTTATAAAAATCTTTGTCAAGTTTCTCAGACACTTAGGGTATGGGGTAACCTATAATTAGAGTCCTAAATAAGAAGCTTAATATTTAAGAAACAGCTTCTTGCATTTAGAAACTACCTGACATTTTACCAACATATTTGTGTGTGTGTGTGTGTGTGTGTGTGTGTGTGTGTGTGTCAGAGAAAAATGGACGGACAGACAGCGAAAACAAGCTCCACTTTGATTAATATTACATGACTTGCGGAATTTAGGAAAAGAATCAATTAGGAGGCATTCTTATTAACAACGTGGAACAATATTTAGTATGGTGGCCTGTCATTTGTCGGAATAATCCATTCACATGGAAACTTCATCCCCCGTGTTCTACAGACAGGATCTAAATCATTCCATGTCTGATTAAATTTTGCCGGTAGCAACGTAAATATGTATTATTGTTATTTTTCATCTCGTCTCCTAGTTTACGGTGAAATGCACGACGATATGTCAGGGTGCTCAATTGTGTGTTTGATTTAATGGCCGTTCTATTCAGGACTAATAATGAATGGTTTAGTAGTAGTAGCTGTAGTTGTTGTTGTAGCAGCAGTAGAAGTTGTACTAGTAGTAGTTATTGAAGTATGGAGTCAATGGTTGCTAAAGAGTCTCATCTTCAAGTTTAGAGTTTCAGTAAAAGAGAGTACGCGGATATATTTCTCGCTTTCTTAGCTCTACACAGCACGAATTGGAAAGTAACGACGAGTAACCCTGATAACAACAACTGCTACTACTATTGCTAGGGGCCATGTGTTTCCCAGTGGTCTAAGGTCCCGTGTGGCTCAGTGGCCTAAGGCCCCGTGTGGCCCAGTGGTCTAAGGCCCCGTGTGGCCCAGTGGTCTAAGCCGCTCGCCTACACAGCTCGGTGACATCTCATCTCTGTCCGGGTGACGTCGAGTGTCAGGTGTGTTAAAGCTTTCCAGTAGCTTCCTGTGGGTCGGTGTTTCTTCCCCGGATTTTTGTGGATTCTTCCTCCACCGATTATACTGGCTGCTATGTGTACCTATCATATACGTTAAGTCCACAAAAACAACTGCTACTACTATTACTACTACTACTAATACCACGTGTGGGCAAAAATATGGTCAATTACTTATCATTATTATTATTATTATTATTATTATTATATGGGAAACTACTTCCATGACAAAGTTAAAAAAAATAATAATCATAATTTTGTCAGATTGTTTCTGAATCATTTTCATTTTACGCTATGTTATGCCTGTCTTTTCCATTTAGTGGTGTGATTATTAGCCTTTTTAAGCGGGAGACATACTTCTGAAAGAAAAATTAAGTTGAATATATCTTGGAGCAGGGAAACTAAGTTCAGTCACCTCAAAACTCATATTAATTGTGCCTTCTTTGAACTTCATTTACCTTAAGATTACATTGAATGGGTTGGGGTGCAGTAACCTTGTAAAATTTATGTATTACACTTTTAGAGATGAGAGACAGTCTGATGTCGCTAAATTACGTCGGGCCTTTCTTTCGTAAAATGAATGTTATAAGGTCGAGTAATAATTGTTACTTCAGATTTGGAAATATTTCTGGAGAGGTACAAATGCAGCCTTCTGCTTGGTCAGAATAGTACGAGTAAGACTTTGTTGTCGAGTCAAGTCAGAATAGTTCGAGTAACGTGGAGTCGAGTCAAGTCAAAACAGTTCGAGCAACATTTGGGGTCGAGTCAAGCAAGAATAGTTCGAACAACTGTAGGAGTCGAGTCAAGTCAGAATAGTTCGAATATCATTTGGAGTCAAGTCAGAATAGTTCGATTAATATTTGGAGTCGAGTCAAATTTCATGTCGGAGGGGCCAGGTCACAACAATATGCTTTCTAACAAAGCTCTACAGAGTAATGATAAAGCATGTCGTCTTTGTCAATTTCGGTTTTTACTCTTTAATAACGGCCAACAATCTGCATAATGACCGAGTAGAGAAGAGTCTATTCCGTTCTGTTTCTTATTATGGTTTTAGTTCCCGATCTTTCGGCCCATCCTTCTTCGACATATCCTGGTCTATTATGTCTTATATAAATACGTGTGTTGTGTGTAGGTGAATACGATCAATTGTAAGATGTATCTAATGTGTCCAGATGCATGGGGCATTACTCTAATATTTCAACCCACACTAAACCCAGATATAGCTATGATGCCGGTTACGAACAAGACTCGGGAAGTGTGTCAGGGTTTGACATGGCATAGTATGTACAGGGTTTAACGGCACATATCTGTACAATCTTTGCAAATATTTAACGCCGTGCAAGAGCTAGAGAGCAAACATGGTAAAGGTAGAAACTCTACTAACTATATAATTTCCGGACCAAACCAAACCAAGCCATATCAGACCCAATGAAACCAGATCAAACCCTGCCAAACATTGCCAAACACCTGCAAAACCCTATCAAACCCTGCCTAACTTTACCAAACCGAAATAAACCCTGCCAAGCCCTGCCAAACACAATCATACCCAATCAAAGCCTGCCAAACCCTGTCTAACCCAATCAAACATTACCATATACTGCCAAACCATATTAAACCATGCCAATCTCTATCAAACCCCGCAAACCCCACCAAACCTTCCAAACCTTGCCAAACCCCACCAAACCTTTTAATTCTTGTCAAACCCTACCAAACCCTTCCAAACCTTGTCAAACCCCACCAAACCTTCCAAACCTTGCCAAACGCCACCAAATCTGCTAAACCATGTCAAATCCTACCAAACCCTTCCAAACCTTGCCAAACCCTACCACATCTTCTAAACCTTGCCAAACCCTACCACATCTTCTAAACATTGTCAAACCCTACCAAATCTTCCATACTTTGCCAAACCCCGCCAAACCCCACCAAATCTTCTAAACCTTGCAAAACCTCATCAAACCCTACCAGTCCCTACCAAACCCAATTAAACCATACCAAACCCTGTCAAAATCCGCGGAAAGACAAATTCGTTTAATCACAAGTACAAGAGATAAAAGTTAAAAGATCAAGTAATTTAATTAACGTTGCTGCAGAAACGACGGTAATAAGTACGCTTTCAGACCATCAAGCTCATTTGTATTCGTCATAATCATACTACGTTCGTGTGCGTGATTATTAACATATAATTTAGTTATAAAAAGATATTAGAACAATTGCTAATATTTTTCCATCACCAAAGCAGATGAAGCTACCCAATCACCATAAAAAGATTAAAATTTGTCAGACTTACATATTTTGTTTGTGTATCAAAACGGTTTCCTGCACTGGATTGTTAGCAAACACTAACTACATTGCAAGCTGACGAGATGTCGACTGCTTTTATCAGAGAGACTTTAGTATTGGTCGTAGAGTAATGTGACATACGACAGATGAACTATTTAAAAATCCCCGATCAATACAACCAGGAGAATTTATGTATTCAATACCAACGTCAGTATATTAAATGGGGAGGTTGGGTAAGGAGCAGTTGATAAGTGGATAAAAAGACAACGACTTTATAAATTACGTTCGAATTATCCACTACCAATATATTTGAATAAAATAAAATGACAGTACGATACTTTACCTGAAGGTACCGTATAACCGACTGAAACCGTGATTATTATGTGTGTATAGAATTCCCATCATTTGGAGTTTCCTTTAAGTGTCCCTTACGCGATCAATGCACGAATACCTTGTGAAGCTTGGCAACATGTTGCCTACGGACAACATGAATCAGGAAATGTAGATTTAAAAAATATTTATTGCGTAACTCTAGAATTCATGCAGATTTGCCATATATCATATATTGCATAGTTAATTAATGTTGCAATTGTATATAGTTCGTGAGATATAGCTTCGATGTAAATTTATCAAATGAGAACAACCTTTGAAAAACGTCACAAATATCGTATGCAACATGTGAAAATTTCGTAAGATTTTGTTCCAATAGCGAAATAAAAAATCAGTATATAACTCGCTAAAAACTAAGTAGACCATGAGGCTCTGCTTGCTAAAGCGTTACCATGCCAACTTGTAGGTGATAAGGGATATAAGAGAGATTCTAAGGACAACAAAGACCACCTCGTGGTCATTTTGGTTTTGATTGGGTACATGTAAATCAAATTGGGTGGATTCGCACTCTAGCGGAATTTTCTTTTTTTTACCATCGACCATTAGTACACGTGCATTTGCTTCATCGACTCATTGGAACGTGAGTCGGCGTGTCATTTGTGGCGGAGCTCCTCTCTGACCGAGTTCAGGCTTTCTGTTCTTTTGGGGGATCACTCAGCCTGTGCAGCCTGAAGTTGTTCTACAGCTTTATCGGGATGACTCAGCTTGCGCGGCCCGGAGTTTTTTTCTACTGAATAATAACGGGGTTTAGTTCACCGTTCAAGCTCTCACTTCGACTTTTGTGTGTTTGAACTTCGCGCTTTGTTCCAACTGTTTAGAGCGCTTAGGGCTTTATGGGAACCACAACCACACCTAGTACTCCAGGCCCACGGCAGCATGACTAAGTCAGTCGCCGCACTTGTTGCTGCTGTCGACCTGAGTTTTGTTGTTGGATGATCGTCGCGTTTTCTAATGATGGAACGCTCGAGGTATTTTCTACCTTTCTTGCATGCATTCTTGTTTGTTGCTAGCTTTGCGTTGCTAAACGATGAGACCCTGATGCTCTGTCTTGACAGGCCTCCACCTTTTTGGTCTTTGGTGTGCTTTTCCGCTTTTGGCATTATGGTTACATTTTCCATATTTCCCGTCCAAGCAGTCGTATAACCAACTTCCGCTTGACAGTAGACTCGTCGGCAGCCAGGTTTGTTGCTTTCACGGCATCTATGTTCTTCAGATGTTATTGGGTTTTCATTTTACATTGGTAACCAAATTTACAATACTTGACAGTTGTTAGGGAGACCGTAATTAGCGCAAAGAACGTACCACAGCAATGATATATATCGGAGCAGGTTGTGGTGAGCGCGTGTTCAACAAATGGGCCTTTCTCGAGATCACTTATGAACTTGGTCCGGTTCCCTGCTGAGATGGAAAGCGCTAGCAAAGTAGTATGTGCGTATATACACAGTATACCAAACCCCATCATCTTGGTTATCGTAACTCTAATTCGAGTCCCTTATCGGCCAAAGAGTTTTTCAATTCATCATGGCCTATTTCATCCAAATGAGATAAGGAGACCTGTCGTCCAAAGCATTTAGCACTACTGACAGCCTCCGGTGCGGTTAAGAGTGCTTGCTTCGGTTCGCGTGCTCGTGGGTGCACGCCTTCTTTTGTCAACGCGATTGTTACTACTTTCTTTTCCTAAGCGTTTCCGCCCAACAGAGAAAGTAGTTGGTCTAGTATTTTGTTGCAGTCTATTCCCTTTCGTATGGCATGCACTTGTGCAGGCGTCCAAGTCTAACATACTCGCACATCCCAGAAACCGCGATGGACAAAATTATAAGCTGGAAGGTATTTAGTGCTTTCCACATGCAGGCTAGCACATTAATTTTGATAGCATATAGATTGCAGGCTGGTCAGTCTTAAGCATACTTGTGTCAAGCTAAGGCTCAGAAAATAAATGTCGAAAGCGTACCGGTGATGCGTGTGTTTGAACAGTCATTAAATCTGTTGCAGCCATTACAGTTAAAGAGAATGATCAATTTGATCTGCTCCCGATTTCTAATTTCTGTAATAACCAACACTGCACAACGGCCTGGGTGTCCTGCTTGTTTTACGGTGGCTTTCATACCGAGTTAAGTACGGCAGAAAAGTTGACCTCAGATGCCAGGCCACAAAGAAGGATTATATATACTCACTTACCTAGAAGGAAACAACCGCACTGGTGTATTTTTAACCCAATGAGCTCTACTACGGTGTTGGTATTGCTTGTGACTTGAATTAGATTTGTTATGTATATCTATATGTCTTTTCAACTCCTGGTATATGATTTTATTTAAATTTTTGTAATTTTTGCTAGTCGTTGTAAATTGTACCGAATATCTTTAGTTAGATTTTGCCTATATGACCTGAGTCTGTTAAGAGCATTATATTACATAGGATCTATCAAGAGATGCTTACGTATGTGTTGATAATTATAAATAATGATCTTAATAACAAGATTTAATGGCACCTTTGACTTAATTTTTCATTGGCTGATGGGGTTCAAACGATTCTTGAAGAATCCAGTAACTTCCCATTGGTTGGGCTAGGTCACATGACTAGGCAAGTTTGAGGCAAAATGAGTGATAAGATTCGTCACGGGGGGGGGTATACAGTTGTAATATAAGGTGTGTATAAGGAAAGAGCTGAGAAATCAAATTCATTCCGATTTCGGGGTCATTATCATTTCTTGTTTTCCTGTTGTAAGTCTGCAGACGTGTCTTATGTTGTACTTAGATATTGTTCGAGAGGAGAAACATTTGCTTGGACTGTTCAGTGGAAATAGAAAGTGCTAATTATTTGGACAGTATTATATTTTGGAACTGTTGTGAACTATTCGAAGGAGTTCTGTACGACGCCATCTCGACAACGTTGTGATTCTTGGCGGACCAGTACATTTCCGGTTTTGCAATTTATGCGGAACTTTTCATTCATTTAGGACTTTCTTTGAACTATATCAGGATTATTCTGGATTCACATCATAATACTGTAAGTTCCTCTCAAATTTTCACTGATGACTTTGATAATTAAATTGTTTGTTATGTTTTACAAAACTTGTTGGTTTCGCTTCTTTTCTGTTACTTAGTTTGTGACCAGAGAGTCGTAACAGAATGCTGCTGGTAGCAGGGATCTCTATAAAGAGGCATTGGTTGCGTTGCAGACAGTTGATACATAGATGCCAACGCACCTACAAATGGAGATACTGCCACTGCATGACATCGTCGATCGACCAGGTACTTCACAGAATTAATGACTCGCCGCTTCCCCTTCACCCTCCAGCATCGAGTATCTAGGGCAGAGCCATGCCTTCCAGTTGCCCGAATCCAAACTATTGTTAGCAGAGATCCCGTGCAAGATGCTCGACAATGAGGGCAGTGTCGGTACCAGCTAACTTTCGTTTCTTGTCGGCTACCGGCCCAATAGAAGCTCTGTACTGCGGAAAACTTTACAAACAGTTTGTTTGACAGAGAGTTTGCACTAGCGTAAACGAGAGCTTTGGCAAAAAAGTAGCACACTGTGTAGACAAGAACCTTTACGACACATTCTCCCGACCAGATATCTAAGTTATGGGTATTTGGGTTAATTCCTTACATACCACTAGGTCTTATCTAGCGCAAAGCCAGGCTCCCTACGGCTAGGACGAACCGGCTTGGAACACAGGCCCTCACCCACTTGCATAAACAACAGTTGTGCGTTAGGTGTAAAACTATATGGTTTGGAACTTGAACAGCGAGATCTGCTTGAAACCGACGCACGCCGCGAGACTAGATCTGCCTGCGGACGTAGCATCAGATATTTAAAGCTCTTGTCTCCGTGCTTGTCTTTAAACTTGCAAGCAGCAGGAAGGGTGAACAGACTACTTTTTAGAGCAGTCCGTTTTTGAAAATAAAACTTCCTACGAAAATGAACAGACAAGCGTCAATAACGTTAAACCGAGACCTCTAACCTGGTTGTACTAAACCGAGGTCTCTAACCAGGTTATTGTTTGTTTTGACGTTTGCGTGTCAAATTTATTTACCGACCCCTGGTGTAAAACACCAGAACATTCACTGTTGGTCGACATCCTCTCTGTTACTGTAGCGACGGGGTTAGGTGGCGTAGTTAAATCATGATTATATCAATAATAATGAGCGATCCTACGCTAACCATGGAATCTCGCGCAGCTAAACTAGCTCAACAGCGGCAAGAAGCAATTAAGAAATATCTCCCCGTTCGTGATTCTGTCAAGTAACAATTACAAGCGTCAGGAGTCTCAGACTGAATTTACAGAAGGTACATCACAGTTATTTAAACCAGTTGTCAAACCAACAAAGAAAATTGTTACAGTAAATGAGGCAGCACAAAAAGCTCTTGAGACATTACCTGTTGATATTATTCTTCGAGCAACTTGGCCACCACCACCCTGGCAACCTCCTCAACCATAACCTGGAGACCAGCCATCGCTGCTGCCAAACGTTAGAACTAACATTATAGATAAATTTACGCCGGAAGGTGTTGCCGCCATCAAGACCCCATGCCAATTAATTAATATTGCTGTGTTTGGATATATTGATAGAGATAGGTATGTAAAACCCGAATATGTTAAAACTCTGAAACCTGCCGATTGGGTTAAGGATGTATATCACATCGCTGCTGATACTTTGCAGAATAGATCTGAGGAAGATGTTAATAAGTTTAACATTTTTAACCACCCAGTAGATGAGTATATTGAACAAGTAAAACAAGAAAGGAAACGAAAAGAAAAAGAAATGAAGTTGCAACTTGAAAAAGCCAGACAAGAAAGGAAATCAACCTTCACAGTAAGTAAGGAAAAGCAGACGAAATAACTGGAGGTGGTCTGTCCAGTGCTAGCGATTGCGTCACTCCTGGTACAGTTACCAGGGGAAGTAGCCTTGATAAACTTTGTCCCAATAACATCCTTGCCGATGTTGATAGACTAGAAATCCTGATTGGCGGAAGACGAGCCGGTAATAATTCCTCAGAAATCATTAATGAAGCGGCTGTTATTTGTCAGAGATTATTCACAGGCGGTATCATGGACATTAATGTTTATCGATTCCTTACTGATGAAATCGATGATTACTGCAGTGATTGATGCAATTAGATCAGTGACAAGAAAATAATATGATCATACATAATGCTCAACGTAGACCTGTAACAGTCAGGGTGATGAATTCACGATTACCAACATATAATGCGATCTACGGAGATTCACTCGGTGATGTTGTTCAGTGTCTATTCAGAAGGATAGCCCCAAAAGCAATACCGATTGAAAAGCAACTGGGAATGAAAGCTATTGATGTTGTTCGTGATAAAGATATTGGTGCTGTTGGTGATGTTGTTAGTAAAGCATTCTCAGCAATCAAGGATACACTAGCACGATTTATACGACGAAAACCTCAGCTAGTAAAACCTCAGACGGTAAAATTGCCCAGCACCAAAGTTATGCCTGCAAATGTTAGTAAAATAATAACAAGTCATAGACTAGCAGAGTTGGCTGGTGTACCCCTGCCACTGGTAGAATCAGAAAAAGAAAAAAAAATATAACTTCTAGTCTAATAGCAGGAAGTGGTCTTTGTGTTAGACGATAGCAAAATATAATAATGTTGAAGCGTGTATCTGATCCCGCATTTGACATGGATGCGCCAGTCCTCAAAGATGAATCGGTACGTGATTATCAATATTATTCGTATGATGCACGAGAGCCAAATCAATGATGTTTGTAAAGGATACTTCTGACCACCCTGACAACAGACCGTATAATGTAAGACGACCAAGAAACTTCGCCGACGACGCTTACGCTGATGTGTTGCCGGTGGTTCATGATGCTAATCCAGAATTCAACTTAGGATTCTCTGCACGTCGATCAATGCTGAAGGATCGAAGTAGAAGATTTTCATGTGCAATTCCACTGTCACATATCTTTGGGTTTTGCAGGAATGTCTGTGAAGTTATTTTTGGAGCCAAGCATACAGTTGTACTCGTACGAAAGGCTACCGACGATGATGCAATCTGGCGCCCTGTCGGTGATGCAGGTAAAGTAATACTGATAAAACTTTCATTGTGGATGGCAACAATGATGGCGTCATTGACCGAAGAACAATGGTTGCTCTCTTTTATGGACTCGGGCGGTAAATCAACATTGTCATGGTTGACGATGACCACAGATAGTGTTCAAAGTACCACTAATGGTTTATTCACATGGCAGATAGCATCACAGCAAGGTGTCTCTGCATATATTAATTGCTTTCCAAGATACTGCTTGAATAAACTCACAATTACATAGCACAATGATATTTGACAAACTTGGTGTTACTGAAGTTTCACTGAGAATAAATGGACATCAAGAACCAGCTGAGGACATAATACTGAACTTTGATAACATCATGTTGCACGTGCCTATCATCGTTTGATGACATTCATGGGATGTGATCAAACTGTTGATTCTGGTCTACAAATAACACAACTAGATTTTACAACGCTGTATCCGATCTATTACTTTTCGCTGAAACACATGGATTTATTTAGACAATCTGTCGTTCATATACACTTTCGAGCTCGTGTGGCAAGAGGAGCTGTTGATATTACAGAGCAATCGCTGTTATACTTTCAGACAAAACAATGATGCTTGAAGGTGGACGAATGAGAGTCATTGATGCCCCGGTAGAAAACATGTAATTGGATTGCTTACGATCCCAAGTGCACGATCAGTAATTAAATAATCATCACGTTAATGTTACTCTGACTCCTGGTCAGACTGAAAAGCTACAATCAGTATTAAAAAAGAATTCTGGAATAAAAATATTGCTGAAATCAGCAGCGTTACAAGGTCCAAATAAACTATCCCTGACAGAATATCAGCTCAAGCACTTCAATGACGCCAAATGATCAGCGACTGGCGTTAGACTTGATCTTTCTGCGGATGCCATTAAGGACATTGCCAAGACGGGTGGTATATTTCCACTTCTTGCAGCTATACCAGCGTTGATAGCCGCTGAAGCCCCAGCTGTGGTAAAAGCAGTTGCACATGGTGCTATTTGAACTGCCGCTGGGATGGCATTAAAGAAAGCAACAGGTCATGGACTAAAGACTTCCCAAAAAAAAAGGCGAGGTCTAAGACTGCCAGGAACCCCTCATTCATGGTACGGTCGAGCAGCGAGCGGCTCAGGTGTGAAACTGCCCGGGGCATTTCGCTAAACACAAAGCGTTTCGAGGTTCCCATGTCCAATTTTGATTTACTTGATGCTGCTAAGAAATTAAACATCAAAAACATCAGAGGTGTTTTTATACGTGATCAATCACCAAAACAACCAAACTGTGTTGAAACCGGTATCATTAATCTCGATGGAAGTTCTGGTCCAACGGTGGAAGGAGTATTCATTGGGTTGCAAATGTGGTTGACCCACGTGGAGTTGTTTATCTTGATTCGTACGGGTTGGCACCACCAAAAGAATTTTTAAAATATGTCAGCAGACTTCAAAGCACTCCGATCTAGTATTCAACATTACCAACACAGACAATAACTGATCCGCCAATATGTGGCCGTGAAGACACGCTGTGCTCGACGCTGTGTCGACATTGTCAGGAGCACCGCCTCTTAAAGTCGTGGACGAGTATACCACCAGACAACATCGTCGTTCAACGTTTTAAGCAGGTCTTAGTGTAATATGCAATGGTAGATATTTACGGAAGATCTGCTCTGAGTCTTACTCAGGACAAGCCCCAAGGTGACTTATCCAAATATGCAACTCTTGAAAAGGTCAAGGATGAGCTCGCTAATCTTTTGCGTCTCCCAGATGTGGACCAAAATGAAGCTGTTGTTTTTCAGGGTCAGCAAGGACGGTTAAAGACGAGCTATATCCGGTTGACAGATATTATTCTGCGGGTTCCAGGTGCGACCGAAGATAACTTAGTGGTGTTTGCTAAAAACGGTACAATTAAAACCTCGGAGGAATCAATTCTAACACTCATGGGAGAGATTACTGGACGCATCAGAAGAACTGGAGACATTATGTATGACGATCTCAACATGAGCAAAAATACAATTATCAGTTTGAGAGAACCAAAATCAGACGATGATATGGCAAAACAAAATATGTGGACAGCAATGACATCACGATCAGAACTGAGATCAGTAAATGCATTGCTAAAACTGGCAATGCAATGACTGGTTCTCTCGATATGGCTAATAATGAAATTACTGGTCTTAGAGAACCGGAATCAAACGATAACACTGCAACAAAGAAATACGTCGACAATAGCATCATCCCGATGATGACCTCGTTAATGGCAATCAATGATGGAATGACCACGTTTAGATTTGAATATACTAATGATGCAAACCTGTTTACAAATTTTCGCAGAAACACAAATAAAACCATTAATGAATTTTTTGGGAGTCCAGCAGTCATCGACATTAAGCTCTCTGACATCAAAAGATTACAGATGGTGTAGTATATACAGTAGCGTCTGGATCAGCATTGTGGACACCACTAAAAAAAATCCATTAAACATACCACTAAGGTTACCGGTGTGTACAGGTTCTCAGTACTAGGCGCTACAACATTTACAATATCTACTACAATTTCACGGCGTTATCCAGTTAACTGATCTTCTGGATCTATGTTAGTGATATTAGAGCAAAACGACGAGGAAACATTCGTGGTGGAACCCGAAGAAAAAGGTTTAGGCGTGTTGTACTATTGGTGTATTGAATTCGTCGCCAAACTACCACCTACTTAAATTGTTAGCAGTTTATATAATGAACCAATCGCCGGTAACCCCAACTGACGTTCAGCGTTTAAGATACGAGCAAGCGTATTTGTGGCATACCCAACTGAAAAATATCATTGATGCGCATACAGTAAAACAAACAAAAAAAAAAAAAATACTGCAGACGTATCGCTGTTACTGACATAACTGTATACTCTGCATCCGCTGTAGTCGCTGAAACAGTAACTATAATCGGAGCATTATCAGCCACATACATAATAGCTCCAGTAATAGGAATTGGTGTTGCAGTTATAACCGGTGCTGCTGGTATTCTTAATATCATCGCCAAGAAGTATCCACGTGCGCGGCTGATAAATTACACGAATATACAACTTTGTTATCAACGGCAACACAAGCACACGCCAAATTATCATCGCTGATATCATCAGGGCTCAATGATGGAATGATATCAGATCAGGAATTCGCAGAAATGATTAAGCTTTACTATGAAGCAACTGGAAACCAACCCATTGACTGTCAAGGATTAGAATCCCCCATGACAAAGTCAGGGTGGCAGACTCCGCCGACTCCGACAAAGACAGGTATTTAGATCCCTGACTTAAATAATAATGTCGGAAGATCAGTCCCTGATGACATCAGGGCGATTAGAACAAATCGTCGCTAATACAACACCACGAACAATCACTATGTTATCAACAACGTTAACCAAGCCTGAGTTTGACGTTAGCTTTCCAATGGGAATTGCAGCCAAGGAAATAGCTTTAGCACAATTGCGAGATTATTACAGCTGGCCAAATATTAGAGCAAAGTCATTCGGTAGGTTGCAAGGAAATAATTCACTGGTAATTTCGTATAAAAATAAGCCTCCCAGCGACCCCGCTTGGGGAACACCAGACTGGAATGTTGTGGGTATACCTACGGGCAGTTATCAAATCAAACAGATCAACAATGAGTTCCAGCGCAGAATCAATCTATCACGGGAAAAGAATTCAAGATCGCTATCACTGTTCATGAGCCAATGTTAGCAGCCGCGTTAGAAATATCGACACCAGATTATGCCGTCGATGTATATTAGTCGTTGATCCGAACTGTGTTATGATATCCAGAAGTACAGTGACGAGCACCTCCAGCACCACCGCGCCCTCAACGATCTGATTATTTATCGGATAAGCAAATATTTTTAAACCTTTCAGAGTCTCGAAAAACTATTCCATGGAAATACACTGAAAGAGCCAGCATTATTATTGACCTGATGGACTCCAAGCCAGTGGATGCTGCGAGTGAATATTTTACTACGACTCATGTTACAAGACTTCCTAAATTATTAAGAACCATATATTACTGTGATGAAAATAAAAAGCCGTATGTCGACGAAGATTATATTAACTCATTCCCTAATGCTATTAGGCCCGAACACCAGCAAGTTAGCGGCAAACTGCCACAGTTGTTTTCCAGTTACATACAAGAATATCTCAACGACGATCTGAAGCAACAAATCATTGCTACGGTACAGTATCTAAACCAGGTTGTATCCAACCTCAAGTTTGCCAATCGGATTATTATTGAAACAGTAATTGCTACTTGTGATAGCTTCGCCGAATTTTCATGTCCTTATTTGGTGACAATTAAGCATCTGTTTCTCAGACACTATGCGATTAGAGAAACAGAATTATCAACATTCATATTACCAGGATTCAACCTCGATGAGTTGACAAAAACCGTCAGTGATATCATTGATGAATATTTTCCAAAGATACTAGACTCATGGAGAAAAATATCCTTTCCTCCTAGTATTCTAAAACATAACAACGATCCATGTGTCATGTATCACCAGGTGTTGTCAATATCGCATCAACGATCTCAGTCAATCTGGTGTGTGATGCGATCGATGGCAGCTATCAAGTAGATCTTGAAAGATCCAGGCAGGCACAGCAAGGATATATCTTATACTCATTTACTTCTGAAGTTCTACCAGGATATTTAATTGTGTCAGTACCTGTTAATCCGGTTTATCTGAGATGTCATAATCCGCTAGTTTCTGGGATACATTTCAGACTTACTGACCAGCACGGGCACCTTCTTGATTTAAGAGATGAATCTTTAACGATAAGTTTTTGTATATGAGATCCTGACAATAGTCAGGGAGACTAGTGTGTCTTACAGGAGTGGAAGACACCGCCGACAATAGGCAGGGAGACTAGTGTGTCTTACAGGAGTGGCAGACACCGCCGACAATAGGCAGGGAGACATTAATCAGGGATTATTACATACTGCTATATTGATGTAGTAAATTACATACGCTATATTCCGTGTTACAAGTTTCACTTTCCCAATTCGATTGTTTACAATCATACATAATTTTTTTCAACTGTCTTACACGCGCACTCACAGTCTTTTTTGTTTCATATTCTTGAGACAACTCTGATCTAATTTTCTCAATCTCCTGTGCGAGTGGAACGAATTGCCGGACGTTTGTATCATCACAAACATAAGCTAGCGAACGTTTCATTGCCTGTTGGAGTAATTTAATAAACCGGTATTCGGCTGCTAGTGTGTATCTTCCTTAAGATTTTCGTTCTTGTAATATTTCAAAATCATTTGTGATTTTTTTCAGGATCAAGTTGATCATAAATTTGTTTACCCGAGGTTGGGTCATGTAATTTTTTAATCGGAGAGATAATCGCATTAATAGTTTCGTGATTCATTATATGACAAATATGTGTTTAAAATAAAAACAAGAAATAGACGGTAAGATCGGTGTGTGGCAATTTCTCACGTACAGTGCTACCGTTCTCATATATTTATATTTACGGATGCTACTGCTTCATGGTCATTGTTCGTAGTGTTTTACTCCAAGGACTCTCACCTACAGTGCTACCTTTCTCATATATTAACCGATGCTACTGCTTCATGAATTTGGGTATTTTTTGGTTATTGTACACCCTGGTGTTTTACACCCCTTGTCTTTAGACAAGGATTTTGTCCCTGACTATGTCAGGGAAGTCTCACTTACGGTGCTATTGTTTTCATATATTTACCGGTGCTACTGCTTCACGGTCATCACCCCTGTGTTTTACACCAGAACTCTCACTTACAGTTATATCGTTCTCATATATTTATATTTACCGCTGCTACTGCTTCATGAGCTTATTGGTACTCTCTGGCTATATTACACCAGGTGTATTTAACAGTCACTGTCTGGTTTACTCTTACTGTCTTTTTTTACCATGAGTTGGGGTGGGTGGGTCCTGTTTTCCACCTTATGGTTTCAACAGATTTATACTGATAACGTTAAATTTTGTGCACACCTCCCCCAAAATCAAACCCCGGGGAGTGCAAAATCAGCACACACCACGTTGTTTAACATGGTGGGGAGGTGTACACAAAATTTTAGTCATCATTACATTTTTCTGTTGTGCTGGAGCCTCCCAATTATTAAATGCGATTTATTGCAACCGTTGAGAAATTTGTCAGTCACGGGATTGGAACACAAATTTCCACACGTTGAGAGTGATAATCTACAGCACTAACCGCTTAGCTACGGAGTCTTCTTACTGTCATATGTTTTAAAAATTATCATGAAGTTACCAATACCTGGATATCCAAAAATTGCATTTGAGGGCGTGGCCTATTTCTTGTCGTTGTCCAGGGACAACGGGACCACCTAAAGCTTGCCCCGTTACCCTCCTGTTCCTTGACAGAGTCCTGGTGCAACACACCGGGGGAGAAGGATAACGTTTTTCAAGAATATTGCGGAAATACATTGTGAGACCCTCCACAAGCTGAGGCCGTCATAGAATATTACGCAGTTGATAACACTGCCTTGTAACACAGATACAAGCGAGGCTACTGGATTGGTACTATTTAATCTTTAGGCAGATCTGCCCGGAGTTATCTCCCTTCACTTGGAGTGTTCTCCAGAGTGAGATACTGAAATATTATGTTTTGTTTGGATTTCTTTGAAAATGCTGATTTTGTTATATTACCTGCGACACGTTGTACTGAATCCCGGCAAATATCAAAATGTTTGGCAGCTGAATATATCGACGGAAATTCTATTTCTTCGCCTCTCTGTGAATTTACAGATTTAACTGGTCTTGGATGATTGTTATTATTTTCAGTATATCCTCGTGCAGAATTCTGACTCTGTGTAATAGCCTGCATATTATTCAAAAAATTATTCCTTGGATCTGAATCAGTGTGATCAATCACAAAACCATCCCCGATCAGGCCATTGTAACATTCATACACAAATCTGTGGGAGATCCCTTTTCTCCCCAACAGTTAATCTGAGATGACCAGCATTAGTATCAGAACCCACCGGTCTTTTTAGTCGACAGTTCCTAATCACACCAGCACGCGAAGCCTCATGACTCTTGATGATGGATGGGATGCGTTACAAATTCATCAGCGTTATTTAATTGCTCCATTTATATAGTATATATCACTTGTCTAAATTATTATTTTATTACTAGAAAAAATACGTGGGATGCTGCTAGCGTGAAAATCTAGCGAGATAGTCTCCGGCGGTTTTAATCGGAGGTTCATTACCATCATTTTTTTTAAATCATCATACCATTTCAAAGCTCTGTATTTTCTTCTCCCACAGTCTACACACAAATGCATTTCCCCCTAACTCCCTTGTTACATTTCAAACACGGCTTTGGTCCTAGACTCCCTCGTCGCCCAATCTGCAGGTGGTATGCACAGAAATCCGTTACACCAGGCTTATTACAAGGAGTTATAGAGCCAATCATCCAATCATCCACCACTTGCAACTATTATTTGCTTGAATCATTCTATATTATAAATTGAAGTTTAATTTAAATATATATTTGCCTTAATTATATGACGGAAGAATTTACAAGACTGTATGTGATCAAGCCCAGGTTAAGCCATTAGGCCGTACATTAGGCCGTTATCTCAGTTGATATGGTTGCATGTTATCCTAGAAGTTTTCTTGGAACGGGAGAGTGTTATGGGTATTTTAAAAGATTTGGACATCCAACACGCGAGATGACTCGAGTTGCGATAAATGTACCCTTGCCAGATTTTGACTTAACTGGATTCGCACGTATTAAGTCATTCGAGTTTACATCATAAAACCTTCATCCGGTTGTCGCTGTTTGGTTTGGTCGTCATTTTAATAAACGTGGTTGGATATTACGATATATGCTTGATGCAAAGATATTGATATCGTTAACCGTGAGTGAAGCAATGATATCGTAGTGTCGACAAAAACAAGTCTGTCTACCAAAAACCCCTGACGATATCAAGGCTGACGAAGATGTCAATTACGATACTAGAGTCTATGAAATTAAACTTGCAAAAGATCTTGGCAGAAAAATAATTGGGAAATTTACACAAGGAGGATCAAATGATCATAAACGACATGTGCGAGATGAATTATTGACGATGCTGAGCTCGATTTCATAATTGCTAATACAACAGAAAGAAATATATTTGTAAATCGAAATAATGTTAACTTATTGGACGGAGCCAAATTAGGAATAATTGTGAGCTACATTGATGGCGAGTCACCATAATTCACTCATTTAAGATCTTCGATATTAGCATATGTTTCGATAAACTTATTATCGATGATAAAAAGATTTCCTGATATCTCGGTTAGAATTGCCACAGATTCATTTTATATCAATAAAAAAATAGGATTGCTAAATCAATTACAGATCGGCGTTGATGCACCATGGTGCGAGTGGAGGGTGAAAAGATACTCAGTTATTCTGAATCTGCTGATTATGGATCTGGGGAGATATATTATAAAAATAGTAAAATGTCACAATCATCATCAGAGCCATCGGTATATGATCCTTTGGCCAGATATAAAACCGTTTCTCTCAACGGACCTGGCGGTTCTGGTAAAACAACACGTGCGATTGAATTATTTCGTAATCTTGACATGATTGTACTAACTCCGACTCACAGTTTCTTTCGATGGAAGGGAGATGCGTGGACACCTGAACGAATGGGTGAGAAATATATTCCTAAGATCATTATCTGGGATGAAATATGCACGGTATCCGTTGACGTATTTGCAATGTTTCTTGATTGGGTATTGACTCGGAATACTGCTGTTATCATGTACGGCGATCATGGTCAACCACCACCTTTTGTCGGCTCATCTCCGCATGACTGGCTGAAAGAATTTCTAGATTATTATGAGGAGATATTTGATAATCACCGGGCACTTGATTCGACGCTGATGGAGTTCAAGAAGTTAATCAGACTTCAGCCAGATAAAATTCAATGTGAGATAATGCGTAAGGTAATTCCAGAAACAACAAACGAAGATTTTGGAATTTGTGGAGGCCTGCTGATTTGATAGTTGCAAGTGGGAAGATAGCTCGTGATTCACTTCAGCAACAATTATTTATGTTACATAAAGAAAGGTTTTCAGATCTACCTGTGCCATTGTGTTATCGCCCAGCAGATACACATAAACAAAATACTGATGTTAAGATTCCTGGACCCTTGAAAGAGTCAAAGAAGAAACAAACACTTGTATTAAATGATATTGTTTTGGTTCCGATTGATGTTGTTGAGAAAGCCTTAACACAGCGATCATGCTGAACTTTAGGATATGCAATAACAATTCATTCATCGCAGGGACTGACAATGATACCAGTATCTGGATTGTTGATGATCGTATCGAATGGTCTAACCTAGTTTATCTGGCAGTATCTCGACTTAGGAAAATGTCCCAGCGACGGAGAATTGTGCTGGATAACTGTACTATAATCATACTCAGTGCAATGTCGATAAAAAATTGGCTGGTTATCAGTGGTGTGACAAAAACAACCCTCGACTTCGATCTTGATGTTAAGTTTATCATGACACTAAAACAACAACAAAATAATCACTGTGCTTGTTGTAACACAGTAATGGTAAGGCAATATTCTCCTAATGACCAATTTACCGTGGATAGAATTAATAGTAGTCTCGGCCACACACGCGAAAATGTGAAGCTGACCTATCTTGAGTGTACTCGACGTCTGGGCGCCAGCGCCCTGGAACTGGTGTCCTGCTAGCGAATCATCCTTCACAGAAGTAAGCCTTTACAAGAGTGAAGGCGGTGGTAATTGTGTATCTTCAGGAATAACTTGTAAGTGTTCACGTACAAATCCACGTTGAGGAGCAGTTGAATCTAGTTTGTAGATTGCAGGTCTACCCGTGGATTTTACCACGCTGAAAATTTATGTGTCTTTTTTTACCCCCTCCTTCAAGCTCCCCCGGCTCATATAAATATCTGACAGTCACATTACCTAGTACTGGTTGTTTTGAGAAAGAGTCACGTCGCCGGTACGCTAGCGCACTCACTGGTATGTGTTTCTTCGAGATTGCATTGATGGGGGTCATAGAAATTCCACGAGTAATTTCATTACTTAACGCAGCTATCATACTTGGTAGTCTTGCAACCCATTCACAAGATCTCTTGTCCGCCTTAACTTTGTTCAATGATATTTCCTGCGCATACTGATATCCAAACAATCGCTCAGCAAGTGTTCGATTAAATCGCTCAACGATTGCCTGATCGCGATGAATTGCGGTATCTGATTTTGACGTTATGTTGTTGCATCAGCGATGTTACTGCACCAAAGAATTCTTCGCTAGGATCAACCTGTAGCACCTGTGGCCATCGCAGTCCGCCACGTTGATAAATTCGTTCAAACGCAGATGCAACGTCTGTTAACTGCTCCGGTGGCCTAGTGGTTAGAGCGTCCGCCTCGGATGCGTGAGGTCGTGGGTTCAAACCCCGGCCGCGTCATACCAAACACTAAAAAATGGTACTAACAGCTGCCTCGCTTGGCGCTCGGCATTAAGAGGTTAGTGTTAGGACTGGTCGGCCTGGTGTCAAAATAATGTGACTGGGTGGGACATCATACCACATGTCTGCGGCATGATGCCCCAGTGCTAGACATCACTATAAACTGTCACACTGCAGACATCGTAACGATATGACTGAAAAATTGTTAAAGCTACGTTAAAAAACTAAATCATATCACATCACATCACAGCAACTTCAGTTGCTGTCTTTGTTGATAGTGGTTCTGCTTCTTTATATCTACTTGCAACGTCAAGACAGTCAACGCGTATGTGCGCGATTGACATCTACCAGTTTTAATAGTATTATGTTGTAAAAGCAAAATATCGGCCTGATGAACCTCGTTGGGAGTGCCGACATCAAAATGTGCTTACTGAATTTTTTTTTTAGGTGGTGGGTAGATAAATTTGCCATATTGCCTGTCGTGTTAACCAATCTTCAGCAACAAAACGTGCGACACCTACTGCATCAGCAAGTTTACTACTCGCTTCTCTACCCCTCCAATATCCTCTTGGGCTACAATACATTGAGTCCATATAATAATTATCTCTGATTAATTACCGGCCTCTAGCACTACTTTACCTTTCATAGCAGATCTTATCAGAAAATTAGCAAGCGATTCTCTGAGAGATTTACTTTTTTACAGACTTTAGAGTGTGAATCAACTTCACGCCTGTAATATGTCGATGTTGTAAATTTGGATTTTTATACTCGACATCATGAACGTGGCTCGTTTGATCAATTACATTTATTGGATACTCTCCAGGTCTTGGTTAATCTTTCTCATCAAGTCGGGTATCAAGTCGGATTCCAGGACCACAGTAATTATATCCAGAAAAGTGCTTCTCGCCAGGATACTTAGCCCATGGAGCTCCTGGTAAATTTCCCAGTGAAGCAGAGATATATCCGCCTGTTTCATTAGAGATAAATTTGTATTTTTTCTACCACATTTCACACACTTGCTTGTAAGCGCACGCTTTTTATTCCTCGCGTTATTGTTTTTAATTCACTGGTCTCACCGATGGTGGGGGTGGGTGCTCTGCATCGAACACAATATAAATTCATATAATTGTTATATATTCCTACAACATGAATGTCATTAATTTCTCAGCGACACGAAAGCAAGAGCCAATCACGCATCATCCAGCGCTACCAAATTCTATCACAGCAATTATCATTGGTCCATCCGGGTGTGGCATGACGCAATTGTTGCTTAGCCTGATAATGAGCTGGCTCAAGTGGGATAAGTTGTATTTAGTGGCAACATTTGTAGATGATCAGCGATGCTACGACGTGCTTAAAATTTTTAATAGAAATGCAAAATTGTTGGAAGAGGACGGCAATGATATTATTGATTTTATCACCGACAACAACTATGCGCCGTTGGTAGATGATCTCAACGGGGTATTAACAATCTCGTAGTATATGATGATGTGATGCTAGACAAACAATCAAATCCAGCTCGGATATTTTCCCGAGGCAGACACAAAAACACCGATATTACATATGTTACTCAGCGATATGCGCATCTACCTAAAGTGATCAGAGATAACTGCAATTTTCTGGTTGTCTTTAATGATGTTGATATCCACACACTAAGAAACATCCACCAGACTTGGTGTTCAGGGGACATGGATATGATTAAGTTCAAAAACTTCTTCTCAAAAGCACAAGCGATTTCCTCATGGATTTATCAAGATAAATTTACATGATCCTCGGTCGCGATATCTCATAGGTCTCGATTAAATTTTTGGTTGAGAGACCTGTCACCGGACCGTTACTTTTTTTTAAACCCTTGACTCTGTCAAGTCACACAGCAACAGAGAGGGTGGCGACCAATAGTGAATGTCCTGATGTTTTACACCAGGGGTCGGTAAATAAATCCGACAAGTAAACCTCAAAAGAAAATATAACGCGGTTAGAGACCTCGGTTTAGTACAACCCGGTTAGAGGTCTCCGTTTAACGTTATTGACGCTTGTCTGTTCATTTTCGTAGGAAGTTTTATTTTCAAAAACGGACTGCTCTAGAAAGTAGTCTGTTCACCCTCCCTGCTGCTTTGCATTTGGCTTACCTTCGATTTTGCCTTCAGACTACCTTGCACTGTTGGCAGAGACTGTTCCAGTGGTCGCATAGCCGCCTCGCTGTCGATGCCTTCGGCCACGATCTGCGTCGAAAAGGTGATCCTTTCTGTAGTAGGGTGTCATGGTCATAATCCCACCCCGTTTTACTGCTAAGCTGATTCCGAATTTAATCGGAATGGATTCGTGCGTTGGCTTTTTAAGGCGACGAAATATTTTTTTATTTTCAGTAATGGGTTGATAATTATTCTGTTTACTTTGTGGTTTGGATTAATTCCATATTTTCAACATTCCACCCAAAGATAACAGTCCGAATATCTAAAAGGGGGTGGGAAAGGTCAGAGAACAATATCCACTAGTACATTTAATGTTCATTGGATGTTGTGCGGTCTCCCCTCCACCATTTACACGTATCACAGTTTTCTATACACTGTTGCATTTTTTTTTTTTTTTTTTTTTTTTTTTTTTTTTTTTTGAATCAGTTGAGACAGCATTTTAAAAATCCTATTTGTTCATTCTATGCGCTGACCTTAAAATTTTGCCAAATATAAGCGTGAAAGAAGAGAAAATCGTTAATTTCATGGATGGAAAACGCAGTATCAACTCAGTGTCATGCAGTTTCACTCTTATCCTCTCTTCCTACTTTTCTAATTTACCAATATTATTCTTGTTATAATATTATTTTATTATCATAAGACCATTATCATTTAGTTACTCAAAATGCGTCTCCGATCATATCCCTGATACTGTGAAACAGAGTTTAAGACTTGGTTCTAAGTAGAGTACATAAAGAACGTTCTCTTTAGGATGATCAATCATCATATAGGGGTATCTATATTTTAGTTATTTATTTTGCAAAATTATCCGCTTCTTAGTTTAATCATTAAACTTTTCCGGAATATTTTGGTCGCCTGCTTTGAGTAAGTATTGACCGCTAGACTGGTTCGAGACAAAATAGTATTGGATCAATCTCTTAAGTTTTGTTTATCAAAACATGGCGACGAGAACTCCGGGAACACCTGCTGAAGGAGAAAAGTCGACAAGTCGACGACCTAAAGGTCACATATCATTGGAATATTAACATTTTTACATTTTTAACTTGTATTGGTATATAACCGAGTTGAAGTTACTGCAGGATTTAAAAGGAAATTTATCTAAGGGTTCACTAGGTGGGATTTTCCTTCTCGTCATCATCATCGATCTTTTTATGTGCTAGGAATTTGAAGTTTGTTAATAATATTTGTTAAAATAAATTCTTTTACAGAGTCGTAGATACGATTCAGGTAACCAATGTATATACATAATGCTATAGATCTTGTTGATGTAGTCCCTTTAGGAATTTCAGCTGGTTTATTTGTATCCGACACATATAATATTGACCATCCTTGCCGAAATCGTTTCACATACCCTACCTAATAGGTCAATAGTACAAGTCACTTTGATCATATATGCGCATTTACTCATTTTAAATTAAATATAAGTTGTTCTTTTAAAATTTAACAGGAATTTTCTTTAACCCAAGTCTATTCAATCCTGATTATTGAATGCTCTGCACCTTAACTGTCACCAAGAAACTTCCAGATGAAAATTATCTATTGCTATGGAAACAGTGGGTCAAATTAAGAGCGCATTAAGTGGAATCGTCACAGTCAAATTGCATAGCTGTCATGTCTATGTACTTTAACATTGATTTTGCTGCATGCACCTCTTGGGGCATCTAAATAATGACCTTCTCAAGGAATATGGATATATACGAATCTAAATGAAGTGAATACTTGCCACTTAAAGGTATGTAGAATCAAATTGTAAAATAATGACATTCATTACTGAAATAGTAGGTGCTGAATGCCTACATGACCCGTGTGACTTGTGCTATAGTATATATCGATGTGATCATGTAGGCACATTTACTCATCTTAAATCTTAATTGTAGTTCTAAAATTTATTACTAGTATAGTTTAAAAAAAGTCTATCAGAGTATCCCCTTGGGGTGCAAGATTGAGAGTCAAAAATCCCCTTGGGGCCTGAACTTGGGGTCAGGCTGAGTAAAAAAACCAAATTTGGTATCAAATCTGGGGGTCCCAAAAAAATGAGGGGTCACTGAAGCACAAATGAGGGTAAAGGGAAACACGTCTATTCAATCCTTATTATTGAATGCTTTGTACCATAACTGTTATCAAGAAACTTCATGTCATACAGTGTAAGACATCAACCCTTATGTGTATGTTTTGGGGGTTGAGGTCTTACTGCCTAAATAACGGCGCTGTGTAGCATGTTCTGATGTCAACTAACATCATAACAAGAAGTCAAATTTTCAGGAATATCTCACACACTTGGCAACCCATATTGATGCAAGGAATGCCGAAATTGGATTAAGATGAAGTATGTTTCTTTAACAAAACGAATAAAAATATATTAATATTGAAGAGTGTGGTTAGATAGCTTCGTTTTGTTAAGCATACTTATAATCTTTTTAACCAATTTTGGTATTCCTGGCTTCCATCACATTACAGCCAACTGAAATGTAGACCAACGTAACTTGAAAACGTCTCCATTTGCTTGAGTTAGAATTTGAATTTATTACAAAAAAGATATCAGAGGAAGTAAAGTCTGGCTAAAATGTTGTGACTTTAATTTGTAGAAAAGCATTGATATGGGCAGCCAAGTGTGTGAGATGTTTCTGAAAATTTTAGTGTCCAAATAAAGTGAATAATTGCTAATTAAAGGTGTGTATAATCAAATTTTAACAAATGCCACCCATTACTGAAATAGTTCTGAATGCCTGCATGACTTGTATGACTTCTGCTATAGCTGAGGCTCCAATGGCCTAAGTGGTTTGAGCATCCACCTAGGATTCAAGAGGTCACTGGTTTGAACCACAGCCAAGTTGTACCAAAGACTTATAAAAATTATACTAACAGTCTGCCTTGCTTGACGCTCAGCATTAATTGGTTAGTGCTAGTAGGGCTGGTTAGCCTGGTGCCAAGATAATGTGAGACTAGGTGGGACATCATGCTACATGTCTGCAGCATGATGTTCCAGTGCTAGACATCACTATAAACTGCCACACTGCAGACACTGTAGCGATATGACTGAAAAATTGTTAAAGCTGTGTTAAAAATCCAAATCACACACACATAGCTGAGAACCATTTTAGACCTTGTACCAATTTTCACCATTGTGTAAATATCTTGAATGGACATAAAATTTAATTTTAAAGATCATTTTGTGAGGGTGTTTTAAAAGGTATGCATAATAAATAAAAGTTTGCAATATTGAAGCAGCACATGTCAATAATTGATATGCAGTGTTTGCTAGTATTCGTGTTTAAAACAGTCAGCTTTAAAACATTCCCAGTGGTTTTGTGCCGTTTTGCAAAATACCATGGTAAAGATTTTGTAGTGTGTTTTTTGAACCCACAGCAGTCAGTACAACAGTTGTGTGTAGGTGAATACGGTGATATGGTCTATAGCCAGGTTTTGATCAACCAGTCTTGCTTGTGTTCCAAATACTGGCCATTCAGAGTGATTTCAAATGAAGCTTGAAATACCAGGTAAGAAAATGTAAGAATGACATAAAAATATGAACGATTATGTGAAGAAATTAAAAAACTCTGTACCTTTTTTTTTTTTGATACAGATTACTTTGCAACACTTTTGAATACAAACTTGGTCTGGTATAGACAAGTTTCTCCCATGTATGCTGTTCAGAACTTGTGAATGAATTTCAGCAAAAGGGAACAAAATATGAGAAGAAAATGACCTATAGTGTAAATCATTGAAAGAATGACAGTTGATGATTTTGTTGTTGCTTTTTAGATCCTCCTTAGTGTTAGAATTTTTTCTGAGTGTAAACACTATGTCATGATAGAAAGGAATTATGTGCATGTATGCCTTTGGTTTTGTGCTATGTATGCTCAGTGTGTGCTGCAGACTTAGATCACTTGAAGGCTATTCTCTTGGCAGGTCTGTCTTTTGCTGAGAGAAATGCATGCCAACTTGCCTAGTCGTTCTCTATACAAAGCAAAGAAAGCCATGATCAAGGTTGGTAATATCCCCAGCACACCATTCATGTGTAAATAAAAGATAGTGTATTGAAGCCATATGTGGATTTGTACTTAAGCAACAAAAAGCATCATAGTTGGGGCTTATAAAATGGTTAATTAACCATGTTTTATCTTCCAATTCCAAGGTAGACAAGTGGGATTGGCCATGTTTTGATTGAATGCTCTTCTCTTGGGCTGTTGAGTACAAGTTACAGCTCCTAATCTAGGCATAGTTGGAATTTCGATAGTGTCTCTTTGAGTGGGTTACTTAGAGTGGAGTAACAAATGAGACATGAATCAGGGTAGTATGAGTCAAGATTTCTTTTCAGCTTAGACCACTATGTAATTAGTTCAGTAGCAGCTGCTGTTTATTTCCATTCTTATAATGGATCAATGGTACTAAACACAGCAGTTAAACAACAGTGATCCTTTGCAATGGTTCTCAGATTGTGTTCCAAAATTACATGTTTTAACATATTTGTAGCAAATGCACCAAAGAGGGTGAGTGATATTAAACATTATGGCTCATCCGAGTTGAATAAAAAGTCGTGAAAAAAATCCGACTTTTTTATTTTAATCGGTTATTGTTATTTTAATGAAAGTTATTCGGCCAAAGTATATGATTATATAGTAAATACAAGAATAGATTTAGGTTTTCAATTTATTTGCAGAATGTTATATTTTAAGGTAATATATGACACCAAACTATTCGGGGAGTGACAGTCCTGTTAAAGTAGAGCCAGACGCAATCTTATTTTGTTCCAGGCATTGTACAGAGTGTAATATAGAGATTCACAGATTCTGTGGTCTGTGAGATCAGCCAATGCTTTCTTCTTCATGCTACCTGACCAAATGAACCTGTAGCTTATATATGCCATGCCTGCTTTATAGTTAATGCTGGAGTGTTAGGAAGCCACACTGTAATTTATTTTAAAACCTAACTTTGAATAAAATGAAGTGAGAAGCTGAAACTCACAGCTATCATGTAACTGAAATTGAAAGAAGCCACTCATACTATAACCAAATATAGAATTAAATGTTTAAACTTAGAACGCAGAATTGACAGTTACAATTAGTGGGGCATATCCTATCATCCTACATTTATTTATTTAGAAATTAGACTTTCGTTTTGAATGTTTTGGTAATTTGATGTACAAACACACAGTTACAGTTAAGCAGATCTGACATGTTTATTTAAACCCACATACCGTATATACTCGCTTATTAGACGAGTCAAACTGCAAACAACAAAGGTCCTGATCTGTCATAGCATAAGTTGCCTGCAGAACTGGGTCTGTGTTTGATCTACCTACTACTCCTGTCAAACTGCATAGACCCAGATAAGCTGGTGCTTTATGCAATGACAGATCTGGGTCTGTGCAGTTTACAGTTGTACTCAACTTGCAGTGAAGTACATATGGCCTATCATCATATTTAAAAATTTTAAAAAAAATCATTTGGATGATTTTTTTTTTGGAGTGATTTTTGAAGATTTTAATCAAGCAACCTTGCAGCTCCATGATGCCTGCATAGCTGGTACACAGCTGAGTGAGGATTCATAATTTTGTTAAAAGTTTTACCTAAAGATAACGCCTTTTTATTTTGTGAAATGTTCATTTCAGACGTGGGAAGCTTTTTAAAATTCTCAGAGAAACCAAAGTAGATTCCGTGTTAAGTTTAAAAAATATGATGTTGAAAGCAAGGTTTCCAAAATTAACAACACAGACATGTCACCAAGATAATGTTATGTTTTCAGGTTTGACTGCCCATTTGAAGAGAATTTGATTTCTTTTCAAACAAACATGGTATATCATGATAGTTGATTTTGTAGATCATATAGGTTGTCATGTATGAACTTTAATTGAAATCATTTAAAAATTTCAGATACCAAATTTAAACAACAGAAGCTACCTGCATGGCAGCCGATACTGACAGCAGGGACAGTATTGCCTGCCTTCTTTGCTATTGGTGTGGCATTTATTCCCCTTGGGGCAGTACTGTATGTTACTTCAGATAATGTAAGTACTTACATAAGAGGGACTCTAACAGTGCTGTATTTCTTCCCAAAATAAATCTTAGTCAAGACATATAAGATGTATATATCACTTCTGGTGACAACAATGTTGATGTCATAGTGTGTTACAGTGCTGGGCTAAAGTACTTGAAAGTCTGAAAGTCACATCTTATATATCAGTAGCTGTATTGAGCTGTGACTTACTTTATGTCTAAACTTTATACACTTGTTACGAGTTTATGCTCTTAAAATAAGTAACAGAAAAGAGTGAAGACAACAAGCTTTGTAAAATTTAATAATTTATTTCCCTAGAATATAAAGTGATAAATGAGAAAAAAGAACTTACTGTATTGTGATTTAAATCCAAAAATAATCCAAGAATTAAAGACACAAGTCTTAGTAATAAAAAGTCCTGAATAAAATTCATTTTAAGTCCCAAAGAGATCCAAAGCTGAAGGTGATGATGTGTCTGTTATAACCTACGAAGTACTGATGTGTCAACAGTCTCTTGTTGAATCACAGAAATATTATTCCAGGTTTGAATTCAGTATAAATTCCAATGAATGTCTTTATCCAAGAATTTTATTAGAGCACTTTTGTATTTCCAGAGAAAATAATCACTTGAATTTAGTAATTTGAAGAAAATAAAATTCAGCCCAAACTGGTCACAACATAATACAACTTAAAGTGCTAGATGTTAAAGCATGACTTGTAAAATCCTCAGTCACAAGATAGTTCTCTGCTTGACCTCGGGTCAAACTTAGCATTTTCTAAAAAACAACCAATAATGGAAAATAACCTTCTAGAATGATCTAATGAGCCTTGTTTATTTACAACACAATGAGACCTTGCTGACACTATCATTTTCTTCTCCTTCTCAGTTATTTAAGCCATTTAATAGTCAACCTTTCATTTCATAATTGGTGGCTTAAAATGATGGAGACCACAGTGTAGATCAGTTTTAAAGAAATTGTGTCGGACCTTAAAAGTCACAGACTAGTCTGATCCTAACAGTTCAGGTTCAAAGTCACACAAGAAAATAACACTATAGCCATTTGATTTAAATTTAATTCAACAGCAGAATGACCAATCACAACAAAACCTGAAATTCTAATTATGTTCATTTAAATTGAAAGCAATTTGCAGTCAAGTCTTATGATAGCAAATCTGTTTATGTAAAATTTCAATTTGAATGTACAATGTATAAGCCATTTTTTTTTTTAAGAATTAAGGTTGTTGGAAATTTATTTTTAAAAATTTTGTCTTTTAGGAAGCAGATGGGCTGAATTAGCTAAGCATGGTTTGAAGATATGATTTCAACTGCAAGTTTAGCTTACTCAGTCTCATTAATTAGTCTCATTAATTTCTGTTTTTTAGTTGATTAATTGGTATCATTGATTTCCGTCATTTCAGGTTAATTGGTTTCATTCATTTCTATATTTACAGGTGCAGGAATACAAGTATGATTACACAAAATGCACAAATTCAGCTGGTGAACTATGTGCAGACGTTATAGGGAATTATACCAATGGCACTAGTAACTCATGCAATTGTACCATCAACATTGAATTACAGACAGATTTTAAAGTAAATATACCAAATGAATAGTTTTCCTGTTTAGAGTGTGTATTAATGCTTGTTCTTTGTATGATGTAATGTCTTGTAACATCATCTAAAACAGACTACAAACCCTATGATATTGTAGGAATGGGTGAGTAGATGTGTATACTGGTTTGTAGGTGTACATATTGGTTTGTAGGTTTATGCTTTGTTTTGAGTAACAGATTGCCCAGTCCAGGACAGAAGGCAGAGCTTTTGAGGTCAAGGAGGATAAGAATAAAAGAATAAGGTGCTCCTTTGTTGCTCATTTCTGATGAGGCATATACCACTAAGATTCAAAACTGGGTTAAAATCTCGTATTATTACAAATCTGGTGTAATTTTCATGGTAATTCTGAGTCACTCAGTGCAGTTTATCACAGACAAGATTTTTTCTTTTTCAGTTTCTAACTCTCATGTGATAAGTGCAAGATAGCATGTACTTCACCTCAGCTGTAGAATATATACACATTTGTAGGAGCAGTATTGAATTTATGCCTTTTACACTTGTATCTGTTCATATGCCTGGGAGCTTTTTCTTCTTGACTGATGAAGATGTCTTGTGTTTATTTCACAGTAAGTTGTATATTGAATAATACACATATACAACCTGCAGACGGAGAACTAATTTGGCCATTATTGATTGGAAATTAATGCTTTCTGTAACTGATTTTTAGGATGATTTAAGTTAACCAAAATATTAGTTTGTTTACACATTAGATCAATACATATAGAGATGCTAACATCATTTCGCAGCAATATGCTAACATCAGTGCACATGGTTATGTTAACCATCACTACATTCAGATATACTACCATCAATACACATGGATATGCTACCATCACTACAATTGGATATGCTACTGTCAATACATATGGATATGCTACCATCAATACACATGGGTATGCTACTATCAATACACACGAATATGCTACTATCAGTACACTTGGATATGCTACTATCAATACCCATGAATATGCTACGATCAATACACTTCGATATGCTACAATCAATACACTTGGATATGCTACTATCAATACACATGAATATGCTACTGTCAATACACATGAATATGCTACAATCAATACACTTGGATATGCTACAGTCAATACACTTGGATATGCTACTATCAATACACATGGGTCCCCGAGTGGCCAAGTGGTGTAAAGTACTCTTCGTTACGGATCACTGCCATCTCACCTCAGTCTGTGTGGGTTTGAGTCTTGGATTGGGCCAATGTGGGTATGTGAGAAAGCTTGCCTCTCGTGGGTCGGTGGTTCATTCCGGTGTTTTCCCTGGGTTCTTCCTCCACCATTAATACTGGCTGCCATGTATAGCTGATCTGATAAGGAAAGCCCAGAGCATGGCCTAATATTTTCAGATGAACTGCATGCATAGCTGTGCAGATTTTTTTTTTCAAAAATACTTGATCAGGGACAGCTAGAGGTTTGAATTTTACATTTTTATTTTAATTTTACTATTTTCAAGATTAATTATTTTATCTGGGGCCTCAAGATAGGACAGTAGTGGACAGCAGCAAAATATCAAAAATGCTTGTCCAGTGCCCAATTGTTCCAGTTTTGTATTTTTCCCTGGGTCACTTCCTATATGCACTTCTAAATATTCCAGACATATTTTACCAGTTGCCTGCTTGTATGGAAAAGTCAACAAATATGCATCTAGGTCATTTATTTTGTTATATTTTAAGGTCACCTTGTGTTTCATTTCAGGGCACTGTTTACATGTACTATGGCTTGACCAATTTTTACCAGAACCATCGTCGATATGTTCGATCCCGTGATGATGCCCAGCTTCATGGAGAGAACATTTTAGTCAGTAACCTAAATTCTGACTGCGAACCGTACAAAACTTCGGGTGGTCAAGGCATTGCACCATGTGGTGCTATAGCTAACAGTCTATTTAATGGTAATTAGTAATTTTCTTCCACTCTCTTGTTTCTACAGCATCTCTTCCCGCAGTCTCCAGTACTGCAGTTTACAAAAATGACCTTTTGATTATAAATTTGTATTCATATGGTGATGATTAGGACATTCTTAATTGGCACCATATGAACTCCTATTCAGCACAAAGTGCCAATGCAGATTAAAATTAGTATTGTTAATGTTAACTTAATGCATTGATGTCTGATCTTTTGATGCAATACATTTTTATTCAGGTATGTTCATATGGTGATAGCATTGTAGATCTGTTAGATTCTGGTAGGTTCATATAGTGATACACCTCTTCCTTGATAACTCACACACATTGGGTTCCAAAAACATAGACCGCACTAAAAGCAAGGGTGTAAGGGACCTCCCAAAAATCTGCTATACATCCAGAGAACTGGGGGGGGTTGAAGGGGGGGGGCTGGGCTGGTTAATGACTGAATCCTCATTTTATAATCGTGCAGAGAATAATTGTCAATAAAATGCTTTTTCAGATGAACTTGTTTGTTATTCTGTATGAATTAATTTTTTTTTCAAAACGTCCAACATCTGAAAGATCGATAACATGATTCCACCAGGTTTCAACAACCGACACAGTACACGAATGTTTTCATGTATTACGTCACTGCTTTTTGTTTTGTTAAATAGTCTGGGTCCCGGAGTATTGTACAATTTTTTTTGTGAAACAAGGAGTCTACTAAGCAGGGAACCAGACTAGCTGTTGATACACTACCAAAAAAGATTCCTTTTTATCAAAAACGTGCAACGTTTATTTTGTGAGACAGTCGTCTACGTCGAAACTCAATTTTTGTATTGTTTAATTAGTAAAATATGATGCCTTGATTTCATTGCAAGTAATAGTGAAACTTCTTATCATGCTTGAAGATATCTGTACGTGCGAATTCAGGAATTCTTGGAAACTCGTTTTCCCCACAATGGTCCATATCTGTGAAACAAAGTTCTTTATTTTGTGAAGTTCTCATTTCACTTGGTTGCCTTGCTTTCTTTGATAACAGTTATGAATGAGTTGGTTATTTTAAGGTAGTTTAATTAGATTATGTACAAAATAACATTTATAACAGTGTTTGATTGATCAACTGAATGAGGTAACCGACATACGACTAGGCCCGCGGGTTCTTAAGCATATAGGATTTATATGCCTTGTAACGTTTTTTTTATATTCCACCTCCTTTATTTGATTCAAAAGATGTACTTAACGTGATAATAGAAAAGAAGGCCAGCTTTTTATTTAGTGCAACAATACAACAAATGATCCGCTAGTGCGATATAAAAACATGGTCGGCACTTAATTAGGTTCTCAGAGAAATGCTCGTGGACATAGCTGTTACGGTAGATTAACACATTTTACCTTTAATTACAAGAGGACACATTGCATTTATGATGATTACCCTTAAAAGGAACTAAAAGATAGAACTAGAACACAAATTTCAGTTGATAAAAAAGTTATTTAATTTGTATTTATTTATTAAAGTACTGCATCCACTAGGCGTAAGTGACATTTTCATTGATCAAAATTTCCTTGACTATTGTTAATTACAGTGTTCTAAGAATGTCATTTGGAAAGAAAATGTAACAAATTATGCGATTTAAAAGTTTGTATTTCATAATGTTGATTAAAATTTCCAGGTCATATCTACTGTATTTGACCATAAAACAAGCGATATATCAGAGTTTCCGTGACCAGTTTTGATCGTGATTTTCTTCAAGTTCAATAAATGGGGATACATTTTTTTTTCTTTTTTTTTCTGGTTAAAACAATGGGGTTCATGCTTGACCCTGTGTTATAAGTGGAATCACAAGTTATCAAGGCACAAGTTATCGAGGGAGTGGTGTACAATTATCCACCTGTCAAATTCAGGTAGATTTATATAGTGATGCAGGTATCCATCTGTCAATTTCAGGTAGGTTCATATTGTGATACCATTTTCCATTTTGTCTAATTGAGTTTTGCTTGTCTGTTAATTGCCAGGCATTTGTGGAGTAGTCAAATTTTCAATGGGATCCCTTCTCTGTCAAGTACAGTACCTGATCACATTACATTATGATAACTATCTCTAAATCTCCCTCATGGAAAGACCGAAAAACATCGTTCTGTTTATGTTGACAAAGTGAAGTAACTATCCCTGGTTAACTCCACTTTCAACCAGGTGGATGGTTTCCATTATACCTGGTTTAAATCAGTTTTTACTTTTGCTGCCATGCTGTAAAGATGTTCTCCAGATAATACATTTAAATTCTATAACTTTAATCATCCATGTTTGTGTTTCAGTGGTACAGTAAGTCTAAATTTTGTTTGATATGGAGCATACCAAATTTTTGGGAATTCTGGTTAATTTACTTGTATTTCTGTGATTATTTTACAGTCCACAATTGTCACATGATTTTAATTTGTAACATTCAGTTTTACTAGAGAAATTTTTGGGCACTGTAGTTGTCAACTATTACACTTTATGTTAATAACATGGTTTAAATATATATATATATATATATATATATATATATATATATATAT